>JAJEJO010001672.1:138690-160200 GCA_020662805.1 Glaucomys volans
CTAGGTATCCAGTATATGTGTTAGTATCAGAACAAGTGAGTAAAGTCTATACAGAAACATGCTGATTTATCCGTAAGAAACATGCTGCTCTTTGGTCACTTATCATTTTGTGCTTTGCTCAAAACATTTCAGAAACTTAATAATGCACCATAGATTTAGATTTCCATGGAAATGAAAATTGGTTATTTCTGTTATGCATTTATGCCCATTAACAGGTTTAAGACTTTGGCTGGGATCATAATTTTGATCCTGGAGGTACTTGCCTTTCTGAAGTTAGGTGCAACTTAATCCTGGTTCATTAATTATAAAAACATTCTTTAGGTAATTGCCTCAATCTTTTTGCTTCTGTATGTTGCTGAATAAATGAAAGAGAATGTGTATGGTGTGCAAAAAATACATAATGCATATTTATATACATATGAATGTAAAGGAATAAACAGGAAGACTATAGATATATGCATACATATTTCCTTATATACATATACATATGTATATATGATGCACGTTGTAACACATCTAAGCAAAGCAAAGTGATCATTTCTGTAGGGAATGCAGAACTTTCTAGGACAATCTTATCTTCTCAGCTGACAACACAAATTAGTGCAAAAAATAAGATATGTGAATACAATGTGACAATCACTACACCTGACCCAAATAGAAGACTGCCTGTTGCTACTGCCTATTACTGGCATCGTAAGTGATGCATAATGAAAATGTTACGTGGATAGGCATTTACTGGTTACTATAGAATTCAGGCATCTCTAGGTATCCAGTATATGTGTTAGTATCAGAACAAGTGAGTAAAGTCATTTGATGCATGATGTCATGCCAGCATGTACCAAACATTAAATAACAAGAAGACAGACATTTCATGATTGCATTGTCAAATAAACTTAGAAGCACGTCTGTAGGTATCATGAGGCCATTATATAAAATCAAAATAGAATACTTATCCTTATAGTCAGATTACATGAGGTACACAAGGAAATATTAGGCACATGGTAGCAATGTGAAAAAACTTGACAATTCTGATCAAAGAAGAAATTCTCAAAAAAACAGGCCTGGACCAAATGTCCTAAAAATGTTTTAAAATGACATGGAGTCTGTACAGAGTTGAAAAGACGATTGATGCCTAGATAGCTTCCTCCATACCTTTGTATTTGGTGTATTGCAAGAAATGAGCACTGCTAACCATGTATATATTATAGATATGCTTTCTAATGTGTATCTTCAGGAATTGCATATAGGAATTACAGAAATTTCCTTGTGAAAATCCCTAGCAATCACCAATCAGCACTTGAAAGTCTGTTTGCTCTTCACATCCATCCTAATAGCATCCCCAAAAAGCAACATCCATGTCTTCAAAAGCAGGTATGCTCTGAGGTCTCACAGATCCTCTCCAGCATAGGAGACAAAGGCAATTAAATACAATGGATTAACCTTAATCACAAAGGCACATTGAAATTCTCCAACAGGGTAATGCAGGATGTTATACAGACTATAAACCACATTGTCGAGAAAACCTGAAATGATCAGAGACAAATACTTTTCAGGTGTTGTGGGATATTAGTACTCAGCCAATCTTGTTTGCGATTTTAGCCTCATTCAGGAAAGTAGTGTATTGAACAATGAGAGGAACTGCAACCAATAGATGTGAAAGGAAAGATTGCTGAGTTCCTGTTTGGTTAGGAAAGAAAGGTTGTTAAGAAACAACAACCTCAGAAAGTAAATTTGAGCAACAGAAGAAAAAGATTATGTTGTGTTGATGTGGACTTCCTTTTTCAGTCCTGGTGATTGTATTATCTCTTTCAAAATAGCCATCTAAATGTACCTGGATGTGTATACTCTATCTTGCAAACTTATTTATGTTTGCCTTATCTCACATTCAAAGGCATTTGATAGTAGAGAACACAAACAACACCCCATCCCAAAACCAAAATATAGGTCTGTCACAGTGCTTTCAAATATTTGAAATAAAAGGAGGATATTTGGATCACCCTAAACCCAAAGCAATCATATTAAAGGTGACTTTGTCACTTTTTCTTAGCAAAGGATACACAAAATATTTTCATTCAAAAATTTCAGAACAAGTTTCTGAAAGGCCAAGTTTCTATGTCAATTTTATGTTGTGAATTATACCATTTTCTATATTTAACCATCATCTTTCCTTTAATCTGAATGAATAATGGAATGAAACAAACATCACTACATCATTGTGTGTGTTAATCGCACAATGTATATGTGCGATTAACAAGAATGATATGAATGTACATCATGCACAACCATAGAAAATAAAGTTTGTACCCCATATATGTACAATGAATTAAAATGAAGTCTGTAAAATGTTTTTAAAAAATTTAAAAAATTAATAAATAAATTATGATTGCTGGTATTAAACATATAATAAAACAGATTTTTCCCCTATACACAAAATTAACAATTGGTTATTCTGAAAGTCTTATACATAATTAAATCTTCATGCATTAAAATCATTATTTAACATCTTTCAATTTGAGGGAAAGAGTATTCTTTAAATTTTTAACTGGAAAAATATTTGCATTTGTCTATTAAAAGACAATATAGCCTAAAGAGGCTTTATATAGCAAGGCTCAAAAGATACTGTAATATATTCTTGAGGAACTTATTGATTTCTCTGTGCTTGTTACCTTTTCATGAAAATTGTGAGTTAATCAAAGATGTGGAATGAGGCTCAAGAAAATAAAGAAAAAAATGCATGAAAGAAAACATATTAAAACCAGAGTAATTCTCAAAATGTGACATGGGAATTCTATTCCAAACCTTAAGGGTGAGATTATTCCATGTTCAGAAACAAACATGGTGGTAGAATCTTCAGTCTAGATTTTTTGTTGTTGTTGTTTGGCTATCAATATATTGGTTTACATAATTTCTTTTAAGGGCTATAGTGGTCAGAATGTGTAAAAGATATGCCACTTACTAGGAATGACCTTAAGTTCAACAGTTTCCTTTCTAGTTTCTCAGGTTCCCAAGCTCTATTATTTTCTCCATACTCAGATCAAGTATCATCTTCAAGTTGTCCCACTGTTTAGCACTGTTGCTTTTTAAAAGTAAATACTTTTCTTTTGGGTTCATGGTAACAAGAAATAAACATTTAGCTGCTAGAGTCTTGGTTTGTTTTTTAGCTTGTTTTGTTTCGCTCTTTATTTTACTTACTTGTCCCTTATAGTCATTTGACTTTGCAAGTGATAGGTGAAAGGAGCTTGAAATCATGAACTTAAAGATATCATTGGTCTTTGTTCCAATATTTGAAAATAAAGCATCAAATGAAATAAGTGCTTTATTTGCTTCTTTGGCTTTGAACAGCCTAGTGTTTCTTAGGATGAATCTAGTAAGGATGAATGATAGGTACCAAGAGAACAGATGAATACAGTGTTAACTCAGTCTCTCAAGTGATCAATCTCTCACTTGACCTCTGACAGTTACCATAGCAATTTTAGTAATAACATAAAGATAAACTTGTTACATCAAAAACCATTGTCAAAAGCTTATGAAATAATAATTCCACCAGTTTTACTTTTTTTGTTTCTATGCATAAAGAGAAATGACATTTGCAGTATTATTACGGTAATACATAAAACAAACACTTGATCTTATCTTGATATTCCATAACACAATTTTTGTATCCAAAGTTGACTTTTAAATGCAATATATAAGATTTAAAATATTAGATCAGAAAAAGTGGTACTTGTGTGTGGGTGATCATGTGTGCATATTTATAAGCCAAAAGAATTAAAAACCATCTTAATCAACATTAAAATATATTTGTCACCAAACTAAACACCAAACTAAATTTAGTTTGTTGACTAAATACAGTTGAACATGTTATTTCTAACATCTGGATACCAAGTGTGCTTTCTTCCTATTTAATAGGATACAAAGTGTGCTTTCTGCTGTTTTCCTGTTTGAATAATAAATGTTTATTATATATTTTATTCTCCTAATTAAATAATAAATTTCCTCAAGCTAAATGAAATCAAACTAATGATAATTTTCTTAGAGTTATCAAAGCACAAGTATTTCTATCTCACTGTCTTCCACAAAACAATTTAAAAAAACTAAAAGATTTTTTATATAAAAAGAAAGCGTATCATGTAAGAAACTGGAAGAAAAGGTTCTGAGGATGTCAGGTATTGTAAAACTTGGAACAAATCAACCCAAGGTACTTTAGAGGACATAAAATCCAAGAGACCGTGTTAACTAAAAGTGAATCTCAGTACTTATAAGAGGTTCCACAACACTATTTTTCTTGAAATACAAGTACAGGCAAACATTGCAATCCGAGCCAAGCAGCAGGGGACTGCAGAGTGATAGGAAAAGTGGATGCCATTCTTACAAGGACCATATTTTCTGAGTGGAAGATTGGAGAAAACACACTGGGTGGCAATCTATTCTGGAATATCTCATTATTGTCAGCTGAGAAGAAATACATTGACTCTGAATTATCCATAAGAAACAAATAACCTGGGATGAATGGGGATTGTCTGGGATCCAGGAAGATTTTCTTATTTGTCCATGGTGAGACAGGCTAAGAGAACACTGAGAATTATCTGCCCAGCTGATAATGTGCTGATATTCTGTGTCAGCATCAGCAACCCAAGTGGAAGATGCTTGCAGCTACAGTATATTCTGCAGTTCATCAGAAAATATCAAGACTGACAAGAATATTTTTCCATTCAGTAAACAAGAAGCAATAACTGGAAACAACCAATGTGGACACTGGAGGATAAATAAAACAATGCAATTGGACTATGGAAGCTCAAGAGTGTGGATTCCAAGTCTGCACTCTTTGGGCTTGAATACTAGATTTGTGTCTTCAAGTAATGATTTCTACATACCTCAGTGTTTTACATTGATAAAACAGGGGTAAATATAATAACATCATCATGGGAGTACAAATGTGATAGTACATGTCAATATTTTTAATGATGGTGAGTACAGAGGGTTATTCACATTTGATTCATATATATGAAAGTATATGGTTTTCTCTTTATCCCACACAACTAACATTCTCATCCAACTCACAATCAACACTTGCCTGGACTATTTATCTTTTTATTTTTGAATACTGGGGATTGCTCCAGTATTCACTGTTTATTTTGTTTGTTCTTGAATACTGGGGATTTTGTCAGTATTTATCACTGAGTTATAGCCCTGTTTTTTGTTTTTCATTTTTATTTCACATATTTTTAAGGCTTCGTTAAGTTACTGAGGTTGGCCTTGAACTTGTGATCCTCCTACTTCAGCCTCCTGAGTAACTGGAATTATAGTTGTGCACAACCATGCCTGGCCTGGATTACTTTTAAAACCTTTTGAATGGTGTCCACTCTTCCTACCCTGTTCTTCAGTCTATTTGGGCAGAGTTCTGATCATGCAAACACAATCAAAGACACATAAAAAGTTGGAAAATAAAGCAAGCATTAAAAAATAAAACACATTACAATAAGGTAACATGAAATAAATGAGACTAGACATAGTCAAAATTTCAGCATATAAAAATGGGTAAGTCCACTATTCTGTGAAAAAGAGATTCACTGAATTTAAAAATTAGTAATTACAGGACATAGGTAAAAAGAAATAACAAAAATTCTGAGTCAATAATTTAAAAAGGTGTTTAATAACTAAAAAAACAAAGGAGAATATTGACATCATATCAATATAGAACAATGTTTGTTATAAAAAGGAAAAGAATAAAATTTATAAAATAATAATTGAGTGGAATAAATGGAGAGTTGGAATAAATATTCTAACCTTATGCTTAGCTCATGCCCAAACAAAACAAGAGAAAAATCATATTAAAAAGTATAGCTCTAGCCTGGTGCAGGGATGAAAGCCTGTAGTTCTGATGGCTCAGGAGACTGAGACAGGAGGATCAACAGTCCAAAGCCAGTCTCAGCAAAAGTTAGGCACTAAGCAACTCAGTGAGACTCTACCTCTAAATAAAATACAAAATAGGGCTGGGGATATGGCTCATTGATTGAATGCCCCTAAGTTCAGTACGGGGTACAAGCCTATATATATATATATATATATATATATATATATATATATATATACAATCCCTAAAATGTAGTATATTAATTTGCAGAACTTGGAATTAGATAAAGGTTTTCTGTAATTTTTTCCCTCCTTTTTTTTTTAATTTAACTTATTTTGATTCATTGTAAACAAATGTTTACAACTGTTGTTTCTCTGGTTGTACACAAAGTAGAGTCACACCATTTGCATAATCATGCATGTACATAGGGTAATGATGTTTGTCTCATTCTGTTACTTTTCCTTCCCCCCACCCCATCCCCACCCCTCTTTACTTTTCCTTCCCCCCACCCCATCCCCACCCCCACCCCTCTTTTTCCTCTATGCAATCCATCCTTCCTCCATTCTTGCCTCCCTCCCACCTGACATTATGTATCATCATCCACTTACCAGAGAGATCATTTGGCCTTTGTTTTTTAGGGGATTGGCTTATCTCACTTAGCATGATATTCTCTAACTGCATCCATTTACCTGCAAATGCCATAATTTTATTCTTCTTTGTGGCTGAGTAATATTTCATTGTGTATATATACCATATATATACCACAGTTTCTTTATCCATTCATCTATTGAAGTGCATCTAGGTTGGTTCCACAATCTGGCTATAGTGAATTGGACTGCTATAAACATTGATGTGGCTGCATCACTGTAATATGCTGATTTTAAGTCCTTTGGGTACAGGCCAAGGAGTGGGATAGCTGGGTCAAATTGTGGTTCCATTCCAAGTTTTCTAAGGAATCTCCACACCACTTTCCAGAATGACTGCACTAATTTGTAACCCCACCAGCAATGTATGAGTGTACCTTTTTCCCCATATTCTTGCCAACACCTGTTGTTGCTTTAATGCCATCAAAAAAGTTATAATACTGCCTATTATTTAACAACACAAATTTGATTTTTGACAACAAAAATCAAATTTCCATAATGTTCAGATCCAAGATGGCAGAACAGAGGAGGTCACATTCCTGGCTGCTCTGTGACATGAAACTAAGAAAGCAGACAGGCAGCTTCTCCACAAGGTGTGCTAACAAAGAAAAGGGAGGGGGGACTTTAATGGAACCCAAACCTGGACATTCAGAGCAGATTGGGCACACAGGAGGTTGGATATAATAAAGTAAGGAAGAAATCCCCAGCAGCACAGCCACTGCCACAGCTAAGAAGTCCCTCCATGAGCACAGAAGAGGGATATGGGAATGAAAGGAACCTACATTTTGGGGAGGCCCAAAGCATGTTTGGGTACAGAGCATTTAGAGACTTAGGAGTTTGTCCAGCATACCTGAAGGACTCACTGCACAATACCCAAGTTTGGTGAAAGAAACCATCATTGCTCCAGGAAGCATGACAGGGACAAAGGAAGCAACCATTTTGTAGTTGTGGGGACCAGCAAGTAAGGGAGCAATTCCTGGCAAACCCAAGTTTGGCCCAAAATACAGTCCCAGTAAACACATGCTTCATGACATAGAGTGTGCTTAAGTGACTAGGAGAAAAGCAAACATGGAGGGAGGTTTACACCAGGGACTGCTGGTTGATGAAACCCACCCAGTTCTATCCCTCTGCCTCCAATCCAACTGTTTGCAGGATCAGTGGGGAGAGCGCATCTGGCTGGGAACTTGGTAGGGTCAAGGTAGGATAGATTGTTTCAAGACCAAACCTGAGACCAGGAAACATGGGGTCTGCAGGTGACATAGGGACTAAAAATTGGCCCCTTCCCCACATGAATAGAACCCAGGGAAGCCCTGGGATAAAGTCCTCCAACATTGTCCAGCAAGTACTGAGCACTGGAAGTGTGCTGATTTAAAACCTTCAGACCAACTGGCATTCATCAAAGAGCCTGGAGCCCACCTATGTCTAAACCCTGCCTCCAGGAATTATGCCTATGAATTACCTCTCTCACTCCAGCAATCCAGAGGGTGGAGCACCACACTACAGAATACTCCACCTAAAACTGCTGAGAAGAGAAGCTGAGAATATTTTGAACTCCAATGGAAAGAATTCTTTAACATTTTTTCAATATTTTTGAAATTCTTTTTCACTGTTTAATTGTGACCTTAATGGTACATGGACATTTACACAGTTTCCTACTTTTATTTCTTCCCATCTCTAATACTTTTGAAGTTAGTTATTTTACATAAAATAGTTTTTTGTGAACTAGGATGTTTGATTAGTATATTTTAGTTTTGTTTTGTATTTTTATTTTTTCTTAAAATTTTTGCTTTATATATATATCTATATATATATATATTTTTCTCTTGTTTCCCTTGATTCTCTCTTTTATTATGCTAATAGCCAATCTCTATTGTTCTCACTTTCACTCTTCTTCAGTCCTTTACTTCTGTATTTTCTCCTCTTCCCTCATGATTATCACATCACTTGTTCTCTGTCTCTCTCTCTCTCTCTCTCTCTCTCTCTCTCTCTCTCTCTCTCCATCATTTGGAAATGTAAACTCTTTTGCAGATTTGTTCTTTTTCTTTTACAGGCATAATTGACCATATTATTTCTGTTTATTGTGATAATTAACATTGTAGATGTAATAGTAGAAATTCTTTGGTTTAATGTTATAAATTATTTGTATTGATTATTTTTATTATTTATCTCCTTGTAAATAGTGAATTACTGGAAATCTTCAGGGACACTATAAGTCCACAGTGTAGAAACTCTACTGCCTCAGATCCATACTATTAGATGGGTAGAGACACAAAGGATATTAAAAAGCAGGGGAACAAATCACCCCAAGCAAACCAAGGTACCCCAATAACAGAAACCATCAATACTACAGTGGAAGAAATGTCAGAGAAGGAATTTATAATGTACATAGTTAAACTGATCTGCAAAGTAAAGGATGATGTAAGAGTGCAAATACAGGTAGCAAAGAAACATGTCAATAAAGAGGCAGAGATTCTGTCAAAAAACAAAACAAAACACAAAAACAAAAACAGAAATCCTTGAAATGAAGGAAAAAATACACCAAATTAAAAAGGACAAATAGAAGAGTCATGTAAGCTCTACAATTGTAATTACACAATTTTGTAATATTATCTTAATACATTTTTAGCATCTTTAGGGTTCTTTTGATAGCTCCCTTTCCATTGATATTTTTTCTTACTTTTTTCTTGATTAGGCTTCTTAGGTTTTATCAACTTTTAGCTGTATTATTTCTTTTCTATTTCACATATTTGTGCTCCTACTACCTAATTTGAAAATGACTTGATTGTTAAGCTTCTTTCTGATACAAATAATTTAAGTTATAAGTATTCATCCGAGTATTTCATCCCAGAAATTCTGATATTTTAAGCTTTTATTATCACTTAATTCAGAGCACTTTTTTTTACATTTCTTGTGCTTTCTTCTTTGATCTGTGAGATATTTATAAGTGTGCTGTTTAATTTTGAAGTAGTTGAAATGTGGGGGTGGGGTTCTGTAATCTTAAGGTGATTGATTTCTAATCTAATAAATCATGCAAAAAACAGTCTGCATGATTTCAAGTTTTAAAAAATTTCTCAAACATTTTATGACAGAATATAGTCTATCCCTATTACTTTCTACTTGTCATTTTTATGTAGTTCTCTATAAATAACAGATATGTCAAAGTGGCTGATAATGTGACAGGCAAGTGCCACCACATTCAGGCAGATTCAATTTTTTTATGTAGAACAATCACATTATGAATTATTAATAAAAACATTTACAAAACAAAACAAAAAAGCCTAAATTCTAAGATATTTTACTGAAGAGAAATTTTAAAGCCAAGGAAAACTTTGACAAAACCAGTCAAGCTAAACTTGCAAACTGTAAGGTAATTTAAAAAAATTCAAAGAATACAGGATTTGCAAAAAGTCTAAAGCAGGTTTTAGATGATACTTCATAGCCTTTAAAAAGGTATTTAATGAGAGAAAGAGTAACCAATTAACCTTTTTGCTAAAAATTAAGACAGTAAATATAATGTAATGAAAACAAGCAAAGAACTTATGATACTAAAAGTGAGAAATTATGAGTATAAATATAGAAATGATTACAAGATATAAAGAAATATAGAGGCTGGTTGTCAAAAATTTGTAATGAATTGAGGCAATATTATCTAAGAAGGAAAAACGATTAATACAAAATTAAAAAGAAGACTAGACAAGCACAGATACCAAACTAAATACCTATAACCAAGCTAACGAGAAGTCTTTTTTTACCTTTATGTGTAGTAATTTTCCTGGAAAAATATTTTAGCAATCAAAACAAATATTAAAATTACAGAATTTTAAAAAGTCCTAATACGCCAGTTACCACAGGGAAAAAAATTAAAGTAAATTTTCCAAAACTTTTCAGCTATAACCCCAAAACTCTAGACTCATCCTCTCTGGATGGCTTTAATCTTTTTTATTTTTTTATGAATTAAAAATTCAAGTTTTTCCTCTACAGTAAAAATGTGATTTGCAATCACATCATTATTTGCTCATATTATTTAATATACATTTTATACTAAGATGGAATCATTTCGTTTCAGAGGAAACAAAAAATATTGTAATTTCGCTATTTTTCTTCTGTTAGTATTTTTGTTATTTTTCATACAGTTTCTCTGATTAAAGTCAACAACAACATTTTGTAATATGTGATTTTCCTTGTGCTATATATTTTTCTACTTTCAATAGTTTCAGCTCTCTTCTGCCTGTTTCCAGTGTTTTCTGTTTTCCTTTGTTGTTGGTTTTTGTTTGTTTTGTTTTGTTTGAGTTGTAACAGTATGGTTTTGTTTTTATTTTGTTTAATGTAGGCATTTTTTTTTAACAAACCATCTATTTTGTTACCAAAACACATGTAATTCTTATCATAGCAGTTTCACTTTCCAGAATCCTCTCTGCCTTCTTCTCCCCAGTGTCATGGGTGCCTTTCTCCTACACTTCAATACAACTGAGAGCAGAAGAGTTGAAACTCTGGAGGTTTTATAAAAGGAATTGGTGTGCTTTTTTCTGTGAAATCATTTTTAAAATCTTGCTAAAATTACTATTGATTTTGCAAATTGTTCCTTTCTGAAGTTAGTTTCCTAACTTCCTCTCAGAGATGCTGGAGAATAAAAGAGCTATTCCTTCCAACCATTACATTTTGGTTAATTCCAAAGTCCTTGAAAAAGGTATTTATTTATATGTTATAAATTTATATCTAAAAGAGATAGGGAAATAAATTATAAGTGGATGATTTTTAAAGTAAAACCTCTGAGAGAAAGGAGTCAGGAAGAAATGTCTAAGGTTTAGTCCAGTTGAGGGGACTGTTAGACCCTGTGGGCACTAACAAACATGTAAAGAAATAAATACATAGTATCATGAAGTACAAAAGATAGGGAGATTGGTGGGTAGTTGGGGAAATTTCAATTTTTATAAGGGACAACCCTCTGTGGACGTTGAGCAAAGACTTATATGGATATGGTCCTGCATAAAACAAATCAGATGGTGTTTTTAAATTATTATTTGTTCTAATTAGTTAGGGCAATAATGTCTGATTCATTCCTTCCCACTCTCATACCCCTCCCTTCCCTTCACTCCGTTCTACCTATTCTAAAGTAACTCTATTCTTCCCTAGTCATCCCCCTGCTTATTGTGAATTAGCATCCCCATATCAGAGAAAACATTCGGCCTTTGGTTTTGGGGATTGGCTTATTTTACTTAGCATGAAACACCGAAGTATGGGTGAAATCTATTTGGTTAAATAAGAGTACATAAAAACAGAATATATACAAAAGATAAGACATCTGTGTTTGTTTAGACTGAATTTTTCAATCAACAATTGAATCAACAGCTGAATTTTTGAATTTTGAATCAACAATTTTTGAATCAACATAAATCATACAGCAGGAATTGTGTCAATGATGCAAAAGCAATATTAGATAACTGTACATTTGCCAGGCCATATTGAAATTGTTTTTGAAATTTGCTTAAGGAGTCATGGGATGTTATGTAGGTGAGCATTAGAAGTTATGAAGATGTCATTACCAAAATTGTAGATACAACTTAAAACTTGTGAATTTTATTTTTAAATTGCTCTCTGTCTAAATTTAATTTTAACAAAATAGAACATCATCACATAATTTCCTTTTTATTTTGAAGTACATGCTGATCCTTAAAGAAATCTGTTATTACAAATTTTTCTACATAAGAAAAATATAAGAAAGTCACTATGTTTCCTGATAAAATCCATTACTTAATATGTTCTCTAATGTAACAAGATTGCAGTATCTTCAAGGCCATGTTGATATGTTCAACAATCTATATATCTTCAGTTAGAAAATCCTTGAAGCTACCATCTTGCTTAAGAATATACAATTTACGAAGAAAATTAGAAGAACATAGTGATTCAATAAATAATATGACCCTCAAATTTGGGATAAATTGATGAAAAAGACAAGCAATATGGTACCTGAGTTTCTTTAATGTCACTGTTGGACATCACAATGTCGTAAGATATATTTGGAGAGGTATGCCCATCCAGAAAAAATAAAATCTGAACTGACCAAAAAACCCATTCATTAACCTCCTCTAAAAATGAAATATTTATTAGTTTGAGAAAATGAATAAGGCATATTTAATGGTTGAAAGTTGACCTATAAAAAGATGTATACTAAAATACTTGTAGTCATTGATACTTCTAGTCTCCAAATATCATAAGTAATATCATTCACAGTAATTCATCTTTGAAAATCAGATTTTTTGACTCTGCTTACAACTCATAGTAGGGAAATAAGACTGCATCTGTTATATAGAATAGAAAATTAGAAAGTTAAAATCAAATGATTCCCAAACTATACAATAACTTTATGAATAGATGAGGGTTAATACTTCAATTCAAATATACAATTTTATGTGAATAAAATTTGCCATTTTTTGGTATAGTTGTAGCACATTTCAATTATTTTGGCCCACTACATTTCATTCTGGGATCTTCTAATCCTCTTTTTTCATTTGTTTCCAAAAGTTGTATACCTTGAAGTAAATTTCTTCTTTCTTCTTTCTCTCTTTCTCTCTCTTTCTCTCTCTCTCTCTTTCTTTCTCTTCCTTTCTTTCTCTCTCTTTTCTTCTTTCTTTCTCTTTCTTTCTTTCTTTCTTTCTTTCTTTCTTTCTTTCTTTCTTTCTTTCTTTCTCTCTCTTTCTTTTTTTCTCTCTCCTTCCTTCCTTCCTTCCTTCCTTCCTTCCTTCCTTCCTTCCTTCCTTCCTTCCTTCTTTCTCTTTCTTAAACCCAGGGGTACTCTAGCACTGAGCTACATCTCCAATCCTAGCTTTTTTTTTTTTTCCTCGAGGGGGACAGGTTCTTACTAAATTGCAAAGAATGGCCTCCAATTTGTCATCCTCCTTTCTCAGCTCCCCCATAACTGGAATTACAGGCAAGTGCCAGCAGACCTCTTCACACTATATAATTCTTTTTTTTTTATTTACTTATTGATTCATTGAACACAAATGGAGTACAGCTATTGTTTCACTGGTTGTACACAAAGTAGAGTCCCACCATCTGTGTGTTCATGCATGTACACAGGGCAATGGTATCTGTCACACACACTATATAATTCTAAGGGTTTGTGGGGATGCAGAAAGAAGCCACTGAGGTATATGATCTCGGACTGTGGAAAGGTATAATCCTTGATTTGAACACTCAGGATTGTTCATGCTTGTGGAGAACACTCCCAAGTGACTTGACCCACTGATGGCCATTGCCCCAGGTGAGCTTTGCTGGTCTGCCTCTCTCCCTCCGCCCTTTAGTAAACTGTGTGACTCCTAATTGGACCATCCTTACAGACTATCATGTTATACTACCTGTTTTTTGTTCTTGGACTCCCCCATCTATAAAAGTGCTGTAATTCTTTAATAAATTTGAGACTGGTCTGGAACTTGCTCTCCCAAGGGTGTTGGTTACCTCGTCAGCCTTACCCCCTCCAGAAGGGACAAAACCCCACAGGTCGAGTTACAACACCTTTGACATGAATTCAAATGCCAAATTCAAATGTTTGACAAATTCAGTGTCTTCCACTTTATTATAGAGAATATGACATCCTAAAAGAAAGTACCTCTGTCACCCTACTTAATCCTCCTCCAACCCACTAAACCTCTCCATACACAATTTTATTTGAATATAGCATTCCACATATTCAAAAATTTGAAAACCGTTTTGTCAAAAGTGAAGAACCATTAGTAATTCTATGTGAGAGGGTAATATGCACAGATTCTAATTTACAAATCTCACTTGGTTTATACAGCACCAAGTGTGAGGGAATATTCTTCTGTCATCATTAAAGATGATAAGGAATACTTTATTCAAGGGACTACTGCAATGGAATTTTGCAGTAAGGGAGACAGATTGGGCTCAAGTCTGCACATAAGGAAAGGAGGAGTTAATACAATATATAGTTAACCAACTAGCAAGGAGGATGTCAGTGGATAGAAAGTTGCTAAAAGGAAACATCCCCAGAGACAGTGGAGATAAGGGATAAACTGACTTGAAAGGATTCTTGCTGAAGGCAGACCAGGGTGATCAAAAATTGAAGGTGGTGGCAGGGAGGTCTTGCTAAGCTGACTAGTTTTTCTGCTTTTGAAGGAGAAGCTTGAGGATAAAGCCTACTCAAAAAAATAAAATGACTTAGAGGTGCCTGACTAAATTTTTGTGAAGGAGAGATTATTTGAAGTAAAGAAAATTCTGAAGGCTAAGATCTAGACAAAATGTAGTGACAGCTTAAATTATTAGTGTTGAAAATAGAGACTGAGAAGAGATTAGGCAGTGGAGGAATTTAGAAATACTTTGAGAGTAAAAGTGGGGATAATTTGATGGCTGACAAGCTTTAAAGAAAAGAAAACAAGTGTTCTGCAGCATACGCATTTTCAGTGAAACTAGAATTAAGAAACTGTTCTTTCCACTAGGCCACGTAAAACAGCTACTTCCCTCACATAACTACAGCTATAGAGCTGTTTCCTTTCCAATGAACAGTGTGGATTTTGATTTTCTCTTAAAGCTTCTTCCTAATCATGCCAGCTACATGGGGCCAACTGATCATTCAGATGAACTTGGATACAGTTACTTATTAGTGGCATGGTAGGTCACATGATTCTGAATAACCCTGGGCATCTGCTTTACAAGACAATTGGGAAAATATGAATTAGTTGTATTACCTTCAATTCACGTTTCAAGTATACCTTAGTCAATGTTCTTTGGAAAACATACTTCTAAAGTGGAATATTCTGTGTACCGTCTTTATTAAGGTTCATCCTGAACATTTTAGTGTTAGGAAATTGTTTTCCACCACTGTTCAATCATACAGGGGGTAATTCAGGGATGATTCTAATTAAAAGAGTGTCCCTGCTATATTCATACTGTGATTATCTTTCATTAACACAACTGATGCCAGGTCAATTTATATTCAAGGACCATACAGAATATTGTATTTCCTCTTCCAAGTGACACTACTTCTGAACTTGCAAAGAACTTTCATATTTAACCTCCATGGCAGAGTGGTCACTTACGAAAGCTGAATACTCCCATCCCATGTCACAGTATGCAGGGAAAAGATTTCACTTCCTGGTATTTCCCTTTGAAAGTCCTGCTGCTGGCCTCTGACATACCTAAACATCCATCATTTCAGACAATTTTTTCATTGTCTGTTTTGGACAGATGGCACTCCTGGTTCTCCTGTTTTTACATCACTTGCCAGCTTCTGGGCCTGCTTGCACCCTACCCTGTTGGAACTTTCAGACTGTGACTACAGTGCCAGGGAGAGTCCTCCACAGTCTGCTTTCTGCTGGAACTTCAGCACAGCCCATGCAGCTGCTGTTTACACTGTGCAATGAAGGGTAAATCTTCATCTGCTCTGCTCCTCCCACTCATGCTGCATCATGAAGAATGTTGTAGTCACTCTCCTTCTGTTCAGTATCCCCTTTTTGCAAGACTACCCCAACAGTATGGAAATAGTTAGAATGAACAGCTAAAATGATAGGAGGCTTATTTGCAGTTAATAGTTCTTCTTTTTTATTAATGTGCATATTTACCCTACATGTAGATCACAAAGAAAATGAAAGAGCAAACACTGAAGGACTCAAGTAGGTACGGAAACGCAACACCAACATCGATGCCAATGTTCAAGTCATCAAATTAACAAGTATTCAACCACAGGATACTTGATCAGAAAAAGAAGGCAAGAGGATTTCTTAGTTATGTCAGAATACAAATTTCTGAATATTTTTGTTTGTTTTTATAGTTTTGCTAGAACCAAATACAAAGAAAATCACAGAAGTAAAAGACGTCATTGCTGGAAAAGCATTTCAGATTAAATAAAAAGACAAGTGGAAAAAATCAGCATATGTTTATATTCAGTGAGTGACGGATGTGTATCACTTCGTAGACTCTGGTTCTAATGTCCTTTTTATTATTTTTTCTTGTGTCTTTTGTTTGTCCAAGTATCATTGAAATTCTTCTTCCAAGTTACAATACTGTTTGTTTATAGCATTTGTTTTCATGGAGTCTTCTGGTGTTTTGCCTAATAATGATTTACATTCTTAGTTTACTATCAGACTATTTCTGCCTTTTGCAAATTTGAAAAAGATGTTTTCAGAGAGAAAGAGAGAGAGAGAGAGAGAGAGAGAGAGAGAGAGAGATCACAGACAATAGTACAGTCATCTGTTCAATAATCTCCACATCCCTTTCTATAGATAACAGAAACACACACACACACATGAACACACACACAGGATACATTAAATATATTGCAACCCAGTTAACCCATTTGTTTAAAGTCCCTATATCTATCAAATCAGTGTTTTGTTGAAGTGTATGGCTTTGTTCATGTAATCCTATAACCACTGGTTACTTTATAATGGAGATTGACAAGGGTATCTCAGGTACACAGGGCACTGGAAGAATGCCATGGCAACAGGGGAAGTCTAACTCAAGAAGAGCATTTGACAGCTGCCATCCTTGTGTTCAAATGTTTCCACAAATTTCAGGTTCCAAAGCAAACAGAAGCATACTGTGTCTAATTTATCTAATTAGTGGAGTACCTGCTAGTTTAGTCTATTAACAATCTGTCAGTATTTTATTCCTTAAAATAGCTTTCACAACAAAGTAGACATAGATATTACTTGGTTCTTTATAATTTAAACTAGGCTGATGTTTAGCAAGTTGCTTTGGTGTTATGTCTGAGAGTATGGAGTTATAATTATACAGACAAGTACAAAATGTTAACAAGGACTCTTGACTTGGACATTAAGATTGTGTACTTATCTTTAGAGACAGTCTTTCTCTTTTTACTTTTTTTCCACAGAAAATAAAGTTTATGTAAAAATAAATAACTTGGTCCATTAAGCCTTGTGTAGTCTAATGGCTCATTCATTTTAAGAGGCAAAAGCTGTGCTGAACTGGACAGCAATTATGAACAGAGACCCTGTAGCAATTCAACCTCAGTTCCTTTCTAACTGCCAGTCCTTAATTGGTCTTCGGGTGGTTTCATTTCTGAACTTGCTTCTTCATCTGTTAAATATGAATGCTGTCAAATTGGCTTCATGGTATTGCAGAGCTGGTGGAAAGAACAGCTCTAAAGACTTTGTTTTGTTCCTAATATGAACTCAATGAATGCTGCTTTTCAGATTTATGTCCATTGAGCTCAGAGTAAATTCATCAAATCCAAGCATATCGTGCATCAAAAAGTATGAAAGTAAAAATGGATATTGGCTTGATAAGGACCAGAAGTGTGGCTCAGTGGTTGAGCCTTAGCATGCTTAAGGCCCTAGGTTCAACATCAAGCACTGAAAAAAAAAAAATATATATATATATATGAATATATACATATGCACACACACAGACATAATTATAAGTGACACCAGTGTTTAAATAATCAAAACTTTTAAAATTTACATGTCAGAAAGCCTAAACAACAATATCTTAATGCATAGTGTCTAATTTCTTACCTAAATCAATCAGGGGTGTATTGTGATGGACAAGATTCAGTGGCTCAATGTTACCAAGGACTCCAGATTTTTCTATCTTAATGTTTTTCCATATTAGGATTTGGATCCTTGCTTTCCTGATTTGTAGTCTCATTGTTGTAAGATGACTGCGTCTGCTTGAGCTACCACATCCATGTTCAAAGAAGGAAGACAGATTGAGTGTGGAGGGTGTCCATGACCTTGTTCTTCATTCAGGAAAGCAATTCCCTCTGAGACATTTGCTGATGTCTCATTGGTGATCTCTCTATCCAATAGTCCCTGAAAGCTGCAAGGTAACAAGGAAAATAAATATTTCATTGAGGAATAAGCTCCCCACAACAGTACCAAAGCTGTGTTCACAGGAGAGAGAGGAATGGGGAAGAGATGAGTGACTCTGAGCTCAGACCAGAACAGTCATTGTAGGAAACAACAGCATTTTTTAGATGTCTATACACTCACATTATCATTTAATATTTATTGTTTTAATATTGAATTATTAATGACGAACGAAGAAGCACTAGTGATTTGAAGTTTAAATTCACCTCTTGTAGGAGGTGTTATTCATTCTGCAGTTCAGTTTTTTAATGAGTTTTTATTTGATATTATTTGCTTTTACCTCAAAAAAGAAACAGCATGGGGAAAAAAATACCACTTGAGAACTTCCCCTCCTCTCAATTAATTCCACTATCCCCCCAGCACATTGTGATTTTCTTCGTCTTTCTCTAATGTGCCAAGCTTACCCTTATCTCATGGCATATGCAGTTTTTATCCTCTGTCCTTGCATCATTTAGTTAATTTAGCATAATGCAAAACACCTTTCTTTATCTTTCTGCCTTCTATTACTATACTATATTTTTTGTATGAACAATAGATCAATTTATAGAGAAAGAAAATTGTAAGGACTCAATGTAGTCAATAATTAAATGAACTTAAAAAAACTCCAACATTCCTACTATCTAAAAACTCATGAAAACTATTGGCATTGTTTTTCCAAAAGGCAAGTGCCTATGCCACACATAACAACCCCAGGGAGGTCTATTTTCTCTTTGAAGAAAGTACATTCTTTTCAACTGAATGAAATAAAGTGAAATGTAATTATATACTAAAGGTTTTACTCATTGGAAATCACAGAGAAAATCAAATATCAACACCATTTTGGCTATATAGCTTATGTTATTAGATATCTTTCTCAAATTAAATTATTTTTTTTTCTTTTCTTTTGAAGTTAATAAATTTTATCATGATTATCTCTCATTATTTCCAAGAGATTTTGTTTGTTTTCCTGTGTTTTTGTTTTTGTTTTGTTTGTTTGTTTTTATATTTCTTTACCTGCTTTAATCCTTAGATCTTCTTTCTGTTGTAACTAAAGTATCAAACAACTATTTTAATATTGCCCTCCCTCCTTGAATATCCTGATTTTCAAAAGTTATCCAAAACTTCCTGCTGCCATCACCAATTATTTTAGAGAGAAGACATACCTGGAGCTAACTAATGGTCTCGCCAAACAATATGTCTTCATTTCCATCATTGCTCATAGAAGTTTAATTTGAATCTTCTTTCTTAACCTACTGTGCAAGCTCCTTTTACCTCTGATAATACATGCTAAGCCAAGCCAATTTCCTTCTGCCCATATTCCATGACTTCACTTACTTCTCTTAAATGATTTTAACTCTGTAACTTAACTCTGATCTCTAAGTGCCAGATTTATGTTCACCACTAACAAAAATATTTTATAAAAATGAATGCCATCTTTAATTCAACACTCCCAGCACCATTTCCTTATCTTTTATAAGCCAGGACACTTCCCTCTTTTTAAATTTCTATTCCTTGACACATATATCTCTGTGCTTGTTCATGCATGCAACCTAGTAGTTATTACCGTTTCATCCCTTTTGTCCACTTTTGCAATTTTTTTTCCTAATTCCTCAGCCTCCTAGCTCTCTACCTGCCCCCCACAAACACACAAATACACACAAACATGCCCACATGTGTACCTGTTCTAATACACACAACACATTTAAGGAACTAATTCTAACATTCAACTGATCTAGTATGTTGGTTCAATGGTCTCCTTTCCTATTACCCACCAAATAATGTTTGTGAATGCTTTCAACATCCTGTGACACTAACACATGAGCAATTTAGCACAAAATTTGGATTTTTTTTTTGTGTGTGTGTATGTGTGGGCATGAAATGTCAAGTTGAGATTGAAGATGACTTCCAAAAGCTAAAATGCAAGTAAACTTCAAGTCTCTAGGTGTTAGTGTACCATGGCAAAGGTGTCAGGTGGACAGATAGTTCACTATGGATGGTGCAAATCAGACTGGAGTAATGGACTCAAGAACTATGTAGATGTTAGATACTGAAACTATAAAGACCATTTGAATACATTTAAATGACTATGTAATAAAATTCTCCAACTCTGCAAACTTCAGTGTACCAGAAACACCGCATAGTTCATTTATTTTCTTTAATGAGTTCCAATACATATTTTTTATCAAGTCAATGAGAAATTAGCTTTCAATCATTACTAGAGTTTTCTCTCTCAAATTAGAGTGTTCAAGTGGGTGTGTTTCCATCATATAACTAATCTTCTTTAACATGAATAGGAAAAAAAAGTTGTACATCTGACTAAATTAAGAAAAGGCAAAATAAGGGAATATCCATAATCCTTTATTTTATAATTTTTTCTCATTTTTAAATCTTTCCTTTTCAGTAAAGAAAATATACTTCCATTTTCTGGGCCTGCCCACTGAGAAATTGTGACTTTTGTTGGAGGGCAGGAAGGAAGCTGTCCAGTAGAACCTGTCCCACAAAAACAGAAGGTCCTGGCTAAAAGGTGATAGCTTCCCAGGAACCCCATAGTACTCAGTGGGAATATGCTGGGTCTCAGCTCTCTTTCCTGCCTATTATGTTTCAGATGCTGTCCCTTTCAGGAAGTAGTTTTTATTTCTGCTGGATCAGACCCACCTTAACTGAAGCATATCTTTGTTATGAATAAGCTTCCTAAATTGTGAGGGAGGGAAGGCGGTTTTAGCTTAGTGAGATTCATATAAGTTTAAATTTCCAAATTTAAATGGTCTTTTGTGCAGGTCACCCAATATGAATATTCAGACATATTATCTTTTTCATAATGTTCTTATCACTGAAACACTATTTTGAAGCATTAATGACCTTGAAGTCTGTTTTTTTCAATTATTCAAAAAGTCACTAATATTTTTTGACATTAGGTAATCTGCATATCTCCTATTTTGAAATTTTGCCTTTGATAATAGTCCTAAATACTATCTCCTAAGTCAGGAGGCCAAGTGGTAGAGCTGAGTTCTGATAAAAGATCAATTCTATCACAGGCAAAAGCCTTCCTTAGAGTTTGATTCAATTCACTATTTAAAATCATAGGTGGTGTTTCTGGGCTTTGAATAATGGGATTATTATTAATTCCTAGGTCATTGAAAATTTCAGCTACAGTGTTCTCCTTAAGAATTAAATTAATCTAATCTTTAGG
>JAJEJO010001672.1:160300-175744 GCA_020662805.1 Glaucomys volans
GAATTAAATTAATCTAATCTTTAGGAATTTACAGAGCTATGAAGATTCTTAGCAATCACTTCCATCCTCTTTTTGTGCATTATCATATTATATATATGTACATGTACAGGAATATATATACATATATATATAGGAGTGTGCAGAAATGAAAGTATATAGATATATATATAGGTATGTAGATATATGTAGATATATATGCAATGAGTATGGAGATTTATATTTACTGCTCTCTTTTTTCTGCTGATCAGCCTATACCTCCTGAACCTACTTCAGGCTATAAAGTTCTTCTGGAAAACAATTCAAAATTCCATCCATTCAAAATTCTTCATTATTCCCCAAATTGCAGTAGATTATGATGATGTTTCCTACTTGCTGCACAAAGATTCTTAACCATTTTAGAAAGCTTTCTCATGAACAGAAATGTGAGTCAAAATATCAGGTGACCCAAGAATATCTATATTTTTACTTCTCTTTAATCCCCCTTAAATCCCATTTCAGAACAATGTCCTACCATTCTGGGATGTAGTACATCTCACCCCAAACCAGCAAAAACAAGAAGATGCATTTTTTATATTCTGGGTTATCTACATATCACCCTCAAAACACACACACACACACACACACACACACACACACACAGGAACAAGGTAAAAGGCGCAATTATTTGATCAACAGTTTAAAAGGTTCCAAGAAGCTCTCATAGCCCTATGGAAAGATCATGTATGGTTTAAATCCGAGGCAGCAGAAGACAACAGTGGCACAGTCCAGACTCAGGAGTTAGAAGCACTGCAATCTCAAATGATCAGCAAGCATTCGCCAAATGATCACATGGGCACTCAGGAAATACTTTATTTTTCTTTACTTGTAAGATTCTGGATACATTTTATAAACAGATTTCATTTTTTCTTAGTGGAATGTTGGTAGTGAAAAACATGAGAAATGACAAGGTTTTTTAACATATTTTTTGACTGTGTAATTAAAAGGAGCACACTTTGTATTCAGAAGGGCAATGTGGAGGGAAAAGTAGGCAGGTATTTGGAAAGTTGGATATTAAAGTGTTTATTTTGGACATGTAATGTTTTATATGCACATTACATATTTATTTGAAAATGTCATATCAGTACATCCCTAGATAAGTCCAAATTCAGGAAAGAAATCCTACTTAAATAATTATGGTAAGTTTAGCATAGGTGAGAGATTTATAGCCATGAGTTTATGAGATTATCTACAAAGTAAGAGTGAATAGAGGAGAGATAAAGAATAGAATAGAAGAGATATGAAGTCTCCTGAGAATTTCTAGTATGTTCTATCTCTAGTATGGGACTGGGTGTATTAGATAGAAATAAAGCAGAGGTTGAAAAGTAATCCAAATTATGCAAATCAAGATGGAATAAAAACAGAGCAGTAATTGGTTGCCAGAAATCAAACAAATAAGGTGGATTGTAGAAAAAATTCTACAATGCATAGAATCTTGTCCATAGATCAAAGTAAGATGTGGACTGAAAACTAATCATTGATGTTTGTACCTAGGAGGTTACCAACACACTTAACAAAATTTACTTCGAAAGGGCAGTGCAGATGAAAGAATAAACAATGTGGTCTAGGGGATAGTAGGAAAATAGGTATTGGAGTATAGACAACTTCTTCAACAAATTTTGTTACAGAATGAACCAGGGATTTTAGGAAAAAGCCAGATAATGCTCTGTAGCCAGGAGAGTTTTATAGCAAGTTTGTATTTGAAGGAAATTATGATATTGGAGAGAGAACAAGTGATCACTTAAATGTCCACAAAGACAGGATAGAATATCAAATATTAATACATTGAACTCTTTCTGAAATTTTAATATTTGATTTGGAGTTTGAATAAACACTGCTAAACAATTTTAGCAGGTTTTTGGATAAAATTTTACTCCACTACTGAGTAATTATAAACCATTGAGCAAAAGGTAAAGAAGAAATTCACAAGTACAGAGTTGACCCAAGATGGACAACTAGACAGTTCTTATACAATAAGGGGAAGAAAGAAAATATATAGGTACAGAACTATTGGTAATAATGTATGAGGATACCCTAAATTAACTGACACCTCTACTTAATGTTCAAAAACATATATCTGATATTTTATTTACTTAGTTATTCTCATGTTTGTACTATTAGAAAAATGTTTCCCTCATCCTCAGTAATTTTGTAGAAGTTAGAATGTTAAATCGTGTTTAACTTCTTAAACAAATAACTTTTTTCTTAAACTTTCTCACAGTTACATGAATTAAGAATTTAGTGAAAGTTCTTCCCATTCAATTGAACACATATACCTTGGCCTTTAATTGATTTTTGTTGTTGTTATTTTGGTTTTATATTTAGACTGAGCAGCCCCTATGATGGATGAGAGACAAGTCAAAAATTAGTTTTTAAAAACTGGTTTAAAAATTAACTAGTTTCCTATGCTATTTCATTAAAAGACAAAAACTAATGTGCTACAAATAATATATGAAAGTAAGGTTTATGATTCATGTGAACATTGGTTATTTTATTATGAAGTGGCAGTTAATCATGAAAATAAATGTTTTTAATTTGAACTCTTCCTTTTTGCTTCACACTGGTATACTTAAGACCTTGTATTTAATTGTACCATAGGGACTTTTTGCTAGTTTAAGACAAAAATCAGTCTTTTGTTAAATATATGAAGGTGTTTAGAACTGTAATTATTCATGATTTCTTTACTTTAAACAGTTTAAACCCTAAAGAGGAACTTGGGAAAGAGCTGTCTCTGTGTGTTCTCACACAGGGATGTCAACACTGCAGGGAGCATCTGGGTTGTGGTCTGGGCTGTGAGTTGCACCTGACAGGGGGCTTTCAGATTACAGATACTGAAGAGGGTGCTATTACAGGCACTGCCATGAAAATTGCTAAATAAAAGATAAAATATTGTCCTTTGGAAGCCAGAAAGAAAGGTGTGCAGAGTGGGGTGAAAGGGTGCTGAGATTATATGTAATGTAAAACTCTTTCTAGAAGAAAGAAATATGCAGTGTGAAATTCTCTAGAGAAGTGTCTGTGTTCAGAATTCAGTGACTAACCTGCATGTCCAATGCACTTTGTTGCATCTAGGTAATATTTTTCCTGAGATTTTTAAACACTCTATGTCATGTTTTTTTGTGTGTGTTTTCTTCCTTTCTTTTTTTCTTGCTTATTTATTTTTTTTCCCAATCTATGGGGCAAAGGGAGTAATTTCTTTCTTTCTTTCTTTCTTTCTTTCTTTCTTTCTTTCTTTCTTTCTTTCCTTCCTTCCTTCCTTCCTTCCTTCCTTCCTTCCTTCCTTCCTTCCTTCTCTCTCTCTCTCTCTCTCCTTCCTTCCTTCCTTCCTTCCTTCCTTCCTTTCTTTCTTTCTTTCTTTCTTTCTTTCTTTCTTTCTTTCTTTTCTTTCTTTTTCTTTCATACCGGAGATAGATCCCAGGGTGCATAAACAAGGAGTCACATTTCCAGCCCTTTTTATATTTTATTTAGAGACAAAATCTTGCTAAGTCACTTAGGGTCTCACTAATACTTTTCGAGTGTCTCATAGATTATGGGCATTATGCTAAGTGAGGTTTTAGTATATTAACTCTATTTCCCCTAACTAATCCCATGAAGAATATACTTGTTTTTATAAGTGAGCACACTGATAGTTGAGAATCATTAATGATTTGCCCACTATCAATATCAGTAAGATTCTAACAGAATTCTATTTTATTTCAAAGTTCTTATTCATTTCTCTAAGATATGATGGGAAATATCCAAGAACTTGTGATTGTTTTAAAGTTTCTATTTCCCTTCAAATAAAATCAAATAAAACTCAAAATAAGGAAGATAAATGTATTAATATCAGATTCCTATTACTGGTCACAAGTATCCTAATCTTCTAGAACAAATGTAATATAAGTGCTCATTGGCTACTACCTAATGTCAAAACAAATACACTTGTTACATTAATTTTATATTTGCTATGCAATAAATTGAAAAAAAAATGCAAGGGGTTCTGTAGGTAAAACCTGTGTTGCTAGACAGACTAATTGAGCAATGAGTGGATAACCAATTTACCCCAAGGTAGATGGAGTTCTAGCTATCTAAGTCTTTGTGGGATGTTGCACTTTTTTCCCTACTGCTTCTGTAACAAATGAACACAAATTTGAAGTTTTCAGACAACACTTATTTATTCTCTCACAGTTTTGTACATCAGAAATCTGATACAGCCAGGCCTGGTGGCACACACTGTAATTCCAGTGGCTCAAGAGACCAAGGCAGGAGGATTTCAAGTTCAAAGCCAGCCTCAGCAATTCAGTGAGGCCTTGAGCAATTTAATGAGACCCTGTCTTTAAATAAAATATAAAAATGTTTTGGAGGTGTGGCTCAGTAGATTAATACCCCTGGGTTCAAGCCCTGGTACCCGCCCCCCCCACCACCACCAAAAAAAAGGGAAGTCTGGTGCTGACTAAATCCAAGTGTTGGCAAGGTTAATGCCTTCATGGTTGTCCTGTGGAAGCATTTGCTTTGAAGTTCCTGGTTTGGGTGATAACTGAGTTTTGTGTTATTGGAGACTGTGCTTTCCCCTTCCTTGCTTGAAGTTGGCTAGTTGTCACTCTACTGGCCACCTGTGCTCTCTACTTAAAGTCTTCCCTTTTTCCAAAGTTAAAGCTAGCAACAACAGGCCAAGGCTTCATCACACTGAGGTGTTCCCATCTCCCCCTCTGCTCTCCTGCTTCATTTCTTCTCTGATTGCAGCCAAAGAAAGTCTTCTGCTTTTAAGGTCCATGGTAATAGATTGAGCTCATCTGGATACTCCAGGGTACAATCCCTGTCTGTAGCTTTTGTTATAAATTTAAAGTCCAATTTGCCATGTAACTATTTACAACTTTTGGGGGCATGAAAAATTTGTCAGAACTGGGGACACGTAATAACGTTCCCCCGAGTTGGGGAACATTATTCCATCATGGAGTTTTGCTCCATAGACATGATGAGTAATATCATATTTTTTTCCCTAGTGTGATGGTAAACCAGTGGAATCTTCTGTGTAGATGTAACACCAAGAGAGGGAAAACACAAAAATAAAAGCAAAAAAGATACATAAAAAGTTATTACAGCTGTCAAATTGAGAAACAAATGAGGTACAATTTAGAAGAGATGGTAGAAGTAATAAAAGAATTTGAATTTGAGATAATATTTTGAAAGGAGAGCTCACAGGACAAACTGATATGTTAAATGTTGGTTACCAGCAAAAGCAGAAACAAAATAAGTTCTTAATTTTGGATTGAGCGATTTAGTAAATGAAGTGCTGTTTAAATGAAAATTTTAACCTTTTTTGTGTTCTAGTCATTATCTTTGTAGCCTAGTGAATCAATGGAACTCATCTTAGAATGTTTTAAAATACATGAAATAGCAGGGCTGGGGATCTAGCTCAGTTGGTAGAGTGCTTGCCTCACAAGAACAAGGCCCTGGGTTCAATCCCAAGCACCTCAAAAAATAAAAAGTAAAAAAATAAAATACATGAAATAAAATGCATAAGATGAAAAATAACCACTCTGTTACAACATAGTTTCAAAATATTTTTAAATTGTGACATAATTCACATGCTTCTTCATTTGTGTGCATGTGTGTGTTTGTGTGTGGTTGTGTATTTGCATATACATCTCTCTCTCTATATATATATGTGTGTGTGTGTGTATACACACACACACACATATATGTGAATTCTAAGACTATCCTAAGATGACTGTGCTCTGATATGAGCAAACCCTTCTTAAGTATGAGCATCTGAAATATGATGAATTCTCTTCCCGTCACTGGGAGATTTATATGGCAAAGTTGAAGAGATGTTTGCAGATGTAATTTCGTCCCTCATCATTTCAGTTTGAGTTATCAAAAGGAAGATTATTCTAGGTGGATCTCCCAAAACCTTTAAAATTGGGTCTAAAGGTTAGAAACTAAAATCCAAGGAGGCTTTCTTCTGCTAGCTTAAAAGAATCAAGCCAGCATGCATTCCACCACTGCAAGGAATGAATTCTGCAAACACCATATGAGCTTGGAAGAACACCCATGTCCTTAGATGAAATCATAAACCCAACCTGAATGCAGCCCTGTGAGATCATGAGCATAAGATCCTCTAAATGTTGCTGGGACATCTAATCCATGTAATTGTAAACCACTAAGTTTATAGTACCTTTGTCATGCAGCAATAGAAATCAAAGACGCATAAAAGGATGTACCAATGGATCTCATAACATCCATCATTACAAAATGCTGATGACCATAAACTACTTTTCTATATTATCTGTTACAATTATAATGCTATAGGAAAATATCTGTGTTTTTTACTTGTAACAAAATCACAGGAATGACTGATTTTTCTGTAATTTGTTGCTGACACTTATAATGGAAGGAAATACTAAATTTTAGTTATATGTTAGTGAAGATAAAGGTGAAACTTTCCCCCAATAAAGTTAACAGATATCCTGAAATCTCTCCATGAATTGCTTGAGAAGGGGATATAGACTCAAGTGAAGGACTCTTCTAGCTCATAAAGATTCTTTCTGGGTAAAAATGTGGACTGAGTATTTTTAGCAAGAACTGTCTATATTAAAACAGAAAATGTATTATTCACTGTAATCTTCAATTACCCAGAATAATCAAATTAAGCAGGATGCCCTTTCAATTAATAATTGTTTAAGTATATTTTTGAATGGAGAAACACTTTGGTAATATTTTAAAATTTTATACTCTTCAATTAGCCTGCTTTCAAAAAATTTTCCATATTTTGATGAACAACATGAAATAATGTTATTAAGTAAAAACCTGATCTGAAAATTGGTTTATAGATTTTGGAGATGGGGATATAGTCTTCTTAGAAATTGAGAAACTTAAAATCTGTGTTCCCACATGTCACATGAAGGCATTTGAACATGTGGATGATCACAGTAACACATTGCTGAATAATTTAACTCCATCAAAAATACTGCAGTCATACTATGGTGAGAGGAGAAAATGAATTTTAGAGGTTGCATTGATTTTGGCTATTAAGTCAGATCTACATATGGTCTTTAAAGGAGAAATACTTAACATTCTTTTTTACAATTTTTAGAATTTCATTCTCTAATATTTTAAAAGAAGAAGATGTGGTTTTACTTTCTTTCTTCAGAAATGTTCTTGCCATTCTAGAGGTAATAATAAAACATTAAATCACAGGATAAATGCAGATTGAGCTATTCCACTTCACTGCCATGCAATTGCTAATTGAGAGAAAAATCCAATGTTGGCATATGAAAAGGAATAAAACTTGGTGAAGATTGTGTCAATTTAAGAACATGCTCAGCACCTGCCGCCTTTTTGAAACAATTATCATCCTTGTTAGACTCTGTAGGGTCTGCTCAATAGGCTGCAGACAGATGCTTGGATCAGATGTCACCCCTGCACATCACAGCTGGGCTGCAGAGTCAGCACGCACTTTCTGCTCCCTCTGGTCTCCTTGTCAGCACACTGTAATTTTTAGCACATTAGATTTGAAAATCGCCAGGACTATTGAACTCAGTTGTCCTTTATGTTGAAATCCATCTCACTCTGGATTTTTATCCACGTCTACTTCTTGATTGATAAACCTAGGTCCACCGTCCCCTAGGATTACATGTTTAATCAGAGTATTTTAAAATAAAGCTTTCACCAAGGTGGTAAAATACTAAGCCCAGATGAAGAGCGTTAAGGATCCAGTATACGTTCTTCAACTTTCTTGAAAGTTCGTTAAGAAATCAAAAACTAATATTTATTCTTGAAGAGAGAACAAAGTGTGCCCAACGTAGATAAAGAGCACAAAGGAGAAAGGATCTTTCCTTACCTCAATTCATGAATTCTTTCTTTTTCAATTTCAACAGTAGCTTTGTCACTTTCCCCACAGTCACTAAATGTAGTTTATAGTAAAAAGAAACAGGATGTACAAATAAGTAAACAGGAAATTCCAAATGCTAAATTAAGCAGAAAATCAATAATCACCAAAAAATTCTTGAAAAAATGAAAAGAATAAAATAGATGAAAATAAGCACGAAAATAAATAAATAAAACCTAAATACCTAAACATAGAATTAATAGGGAATAAAAGGCTTTAAAATAAGACTATTATTTGTTTCAGAGACATGAGATGATATCATACCCATACAATAAAGGTTTACCATGAAAAATCACCAGATGTAGACCATGGAAATTTTCTATATATTTCTTTAAAAATTTGCCTACAGATGTATTTTAAAGTCTTTATCTTAAATACCTAAATTTTAGCATAAATAATATAGGTAATATTTATAGATCTCTAAAGAGCTGAAGTAATTTGACTCACATCTAGCATTTTAAATAGAATGCCCAGATTAATACTACTGTCAACAATCAGGAGAAATGAAGAAATGTTTTTATACAGAAGTTAATTAATAAGAGAGATAGATTCTGAGATTCCAATATGGCTCCATGAACTTTTCTTAGGAAAGAAAACAAGATATTTGGGGAAATAAAATATTCAAAGAAATACATTTTTTAATCTTTCTAATGAAAATCAAAGACCCAAATCTTCATAGTTAGAATTCCTATAATGCTAAGGGGAATAATGATGGTAAGATGCATTTTTAGATAGTATGAAGCACTCTGGAAAATTAAAACATAAAAATATCATATAAATGTCTGAAAAAAAGATTTGGCTTCAGAAAAGAATTAAGATAATTTAGTGATGAAAGCTTCATTATCAATTATATTGTATATTCGAAGGGGCAAACAAATAGTGTACTTGTACAAGAGACAAGATTTTAAATGAATAATAAATTCATTAAAACAATTAAATGATTTGGAAATATCAAGACAGAGGAAAATAACCTGAGTTAAATAATAATAACAAAATTAATAAGCTCTTCACCTTCCATTATAAAGTTAATCACTTTTACATTGTAATGCACTCTCTATATATGATGCTTCTTCTAGGCACATATTTATAATGTTGGTGATTACATTTTGTAGATCATTTTGTAGTAATCATTATTTTTTAAATATTATAATATTTAGTTAAAGTGTTCTTTAGTAAAAGTGTTCAATCATACCTTTTTTTTTTTTTCTTCTTTTATATCACTAAGTTGCCAAGGTTGGCTTTGAACTGGTGATCATCCTGCCTCAGCAGGAATTACAGGCATGCACCACTGCATATTGCTAATACATATCTTTTAAAACTTTTTACTTTCTAATATTTATGTATCTGATTTTAATTCCATTGAGTAGCTCTGTAGTGATTCATTTAAGTATGGTCTTTTTGTTAAAATCTTGTTTCTCTTTTTTATGTAATATGTAATGTGGTGACTATCTTTATAAGTATGTTTTTGTGTGTTTCAAGGCTTTTTTCTGAGCATGTTTCTAACTGAAACATTATGTAGGCAGTTTGCTTATTTAACAAACATTTGTGAAACTCAACCAAAATTATTCCCCAGAAGAATTTTGCTAATTTGTATTTGCACATTTGGAGACTCCATTTACTGTACACAGGGTCTGTTTAGAAAATTAGGTTGCAGCTGGACTCAAAAGGGCAATTTAATAAGGCCAAAATGAATCAATCGCTTCTGTTACTAGCTAAAACTTGCAGAAGGAGATGGGAAATCCTGGGAAATGAATTACCTCCTAAAAACATCAGTAGCACCTGCCCCAAGCCAATAATTATATAAGGAATAATATCCCCAGACATGACTGTAAACATCGTCAAAGTCTGCAGAGAAAGGTGATACAGAATCCTTTATATAGGAGAGATAAAAAAGTTCATGAAGAAACCTCTTTAGAATTGGAAATGGAGTGAGATAAAAACTTGAGACCTCCTTGAAAACAGTCCCTATGCTAACATTAAACACAAAGTCAAAAACGAATCCAATGTCATTCAGAGGTGCTTTAATTTTCCAGTATTTTATATAAAAACTGAAATTAAGAGGAAGTTATATAATTGAATTTTTCCTCTGACCTGGAAGAGAAGATACATTTAGGTTTTAATCATGTAAGCATTCATAGAAAAAAGACTCATTATTTTAAAAGTTTCTGTCTCAAAGTTTGAAAGTCAGTCATTTTTTAAGTTTATTACAAAATAAATTATGAAGGATGGTTTTAGTGAAATGAAATAAAATAAAATAAAATTAGACAAAAACCTGGATCCTGCTGAAAAAAATTGTGAAGGAGGTAAACTCTGGACAGAATGCATCAACTGACTTATATTTTTTTCTGGTCTCATTTAGCTTTCATTTATATTATAGCTTTGTACATGTCACTTACCATTTTCATTGCCCATCATAAGTTTTCATATGAAATATTTTGTGAAAGCAAAGTGAGATGAGATATATCATGCTATGTACATGCTAAATTGCACCAATGTTGTCCATAAATAAATTAAGGGTAACTCTTCATCTTCATGTTATAAATACATCACATTTTAGTTCCCTCAATATATATGCTCTTGAATGTATAAGGGTCAATATTTAATTTTGATGCCTGTACTGCTTTAAAAAAAAATCAAGCTATATGCTTTGCACAATCGTTGGAGGATACAGGGTTTGTATGTTCAAAAAGCTGATTTTCATTCCTGAGCTATATAACCTGCAGTCCAAATAATTCAGGAACATATAACTCCCAAAAGTCAAGGAGTGGAGCAAACACAGTAAGAGATAAGTAGGCTTAGTCAAAAATATCAAATTTACCATCCAAGTAGACCAAATGTTATGGACACTTGGGACAGTCAATGGTCATGAAAGAGACTTCTGTCTGCATTGACTGAGCAAAACTGACTTCTCAGCCATCCAACCAACCCAAACTCATCTTCTGACTTCTTTCAGAGCAGAAAATTTTGCAATGCAAAAGTACAAAGAATGAACAGAATTCATAGGATGGATATTTTTCTCTAAGAATTTACTAATTTGCTCTTATGGAAATATGAGTTGTAAAGCAAAAAAACTGCCAATAACTAATATCAGTGTCAGGATAGCAAGTGTGGTATTGAGGACTGTAGGGGACCGAACAAAAGTACATTCCCTGTCTCCAAGATTTCACTCTGTTTGATCAGTTTACTAAAGGAAAACCACTGAGATTTTCTTGTCTTCTTAATCACCGATTTCACTTGTTGCAATTTATCAGGAATATTTTGTGCTTGCTATGTAACAGAGACTCAGCTCCAAAACAGGAATTCACTGATCTCCATGAAAAGCCCTGAGAAAGTCCACTGTGCTTCAAGGAAGACTGGATGCAGAAACATAAAGTCCTCAGGATTTGGTGGAAGTTTCTTCCTGTCCTGTCTGTTTCCCTTTCACTTTTATTCTTATGTTAGCTCTCTCCATGTGGAGACAAATGGCACACTAGAAGGTCTAAAAACATGCCTACAGAAATTAGCAAGCCTTGTAAAAGACAAAATCATTTTAGTCCTGTAACTATGGAAAAGCTTTGAGATACTCTGAACAGGCTGGGCCTGTGTCTCATCACTGAATTAATCATCATAGCCAAAGGCATGGAGTCTATCAGCTCATCTCCTCTCCATGGGACAAAGTCATGCTAGGGTGACTTCCCTAGTAAAGTCATGTGCTTTTTTCCAGAGAAGGGAACAGATATGGGCAGTAAAACAAGAAGTGCCTATTATGCTGCACGTTGTTTCCTCTTTGCTCCTTATAAATAGCTTAACTTGGAAACTCAGCCCTGCTCTGGGGAAATAAAATGCACAAAAACGCAGATGAGAAGAAAGTGGGGATAACAATTAATGTGTGGCTTTGCCCAAGAAAAACTTGAGCAAGCAAAAGATTTTACTAGATATTTAAAAGTTTATTATGTTGCAATTTGTAACCATGGATTTAAAAAATGTTAAGAAAAATTAGTCTAACTGGCACTTGAATGCTTCTTGCACTTTATAGTTTTTCATTAAACTGTTTTTTCCTTTAACCACAAAGACTGGGTGTAAAATGAAAAACAATCTCATTAACTTGCAACTAGCAGGCAAAAAGTTGCATCATTAGGAAAGGAAACCTGAAGAGTGAGTTCAAGACCCAACTCTGACAGAAACTACCTTTGAGATTTTGGTCTCTTGGCAATAAAAGGAGGAAATCTGCTCATTAACAAAAACCATGTGTGTGTGCGCCTAGGTTTATCCAGAAACAAAATGGGCAATTTGTTCTACTAATGAATCACATCTTCTGTTCCAAATTAATTATTTATTATCCCTTGTGCTTATTTTGAAGTCTCACTCAAGTATATTTTATAGTATAGCAATTTTGATCCTATCCTTATAACAAAAAATAAATAAATAAATTCTGTCTGGGGCTACTAAATGCTGTCCCAATTGAAATTTATGATTTGCTTTTAAATGAGCTGTATATTTTTGTAGAACCAACCTTTGAGGATGGCAATGCAATGTTATATTTCTTTAGATCTATTGGAGAGAACTGCCAATTGATCTTTATTTCTTGTTTTCATCTCTCTGTTCTAGACTATGAAAATAGTCAATTTAGGGTATGCAAATCTCCTATATTTTTGGTTGGGAAGATAGGGTGCTTTGGTTTATTTTAAGGTGACACATAGGGGACACATTTTGTAGTAACTACCAGTGGCTAACCCTCATTGATTTAATTGCTATGGTGTTCATGCTTAGTATTTGAGGACTTGTGTTTTGGTAGTACTATACAAAATAAGAAAATATGGTCTTTCTACACTTTAAAAAGGAAATTATTTAAGCTTATATGAGGAGTAGTTTAAAAAAAGAACCTTGCTCTGAGGCAAAGAGAAATACAATTTCTACCAATGAACTTATTTACGGATCAGATCTCCTTTATCTTCCTTTGACCATGAATATTTCAATTAAAATACATAATGCTGTGATACTAAACACATTGAATCAATCAAAACTTGTGAGTTTATCTGGATATATTATGAAATATTAATTAAAAATCTGTGAACATATTTCATTCTAGTTATGTATTTCTAGTGAATGACTTCAGTAAAAAAGAATTCTAAGAATTTAAATTAAAAGAGTAAAATGCAGTCCCATAAATGTATTTTGGAGAAGATGCTTGACAGAGGCTCATGATTTCAGTTTGGTAGATGAAAATATAGTAACACTGGACTTAGAATAAAACTAAATACTGTGATGAGGTTACAGTTCTGGTACCAATAGCTCTGTGACCTTAGACAAGTTGCTTCAGTGTAATTGAAGTATTTTTCATAACAATTATTTTTCATATTTTCTTGTATTGAGATTATTATGATATCAATATCCTTCTATCCTTCAGAGACACTGTAAGTTAACTCCATAATGTTGCTATATTAATTTTATGGATGATGGATGTGCTAAAGATATACACACCCACACACAAACATATTTCAGACCAATATATATAAACCTACACTGGATTTACCTTAGAAGTAGGCTTAGAAATTGTCTCATTTACTACATCAGATGCCCATCTTTCCAGCTGAATATAGAGTACCGACCAAATTGTTACCTTGGAGTTCTTCCTAATTTTCTGTATTTTGAAAACACACACACACACACACACACACACACCTACTTTGAGCCAGATTTTTATATCTAGATTGATAAATTGAATTTGGGGAGTTTTTAATATATTTATAGCAAATCTCATTAATATACCTTTTAAATACTTCTAACAGTTGTAAATTTTCTTTTCAATTCACTTAAAACATTAACCAATTAGATATTTGTTTTAGTCAATGTAAAATCAGTATGCAGCTTTTTATTATCCTCCAAAGGGCTAAGCCATTGTCACCTAGAATTTTTGACTGAATAATCTAGGTTCCCTTAATGATTTTAAGTATGGTAGTTTCTATGTGTCTATTTAAGTCAATATCAATCTAAATTAGTTTCAAAAAACATTTTCACTTTCTATTAAATTTCTCTTATTTTTCTTTCTCAAAGATCTCCTATGTATTGTGCATATATTTACCTTAAAGAATATTTGAATAATCTTTTTGAAAAAATTATTTTAAGAAATCTAACCATATGGAGATTATAGTGATTCAACCCTATTTGCCTAGGGCTTGTGTATTTGACTTATGTGTTACTGTAAGTCTCCCATTCCAAGACAACTAAACTATACTCTTGTGTCTCTAAGTCCTTCTTTGCATCTATGCAAATGTTTAAAATGTTTTCTTCCTGTAGTTCTTCATTATGTTTAACTCATTTTCAGTGGGTTTCAAACTGTATCTAAGATTTTTTTCCTTGATCTAAAAATATTCCCCTTACATGATTCTTATAATTGTCACTTTATCAATAGATTGATTTATTTTTGATTTTTATTATTTTAAAACAACTCTCATGGACACATCTGCATGTGAAAACAGTTGCTATAGAGACAAAGACAGCAAAATACTAGATGCTAAAGTCACAGTTTTATTTTTGGCTTTGTTTGATTTGTTTGTATTCATCTTTCTTGGCCAACATAGTATTTAATCTAAACACACACATTTTTTAAAACAAGTTTTATATATTTGTTATTGTTTAGGTAAAGGCTGATGTTTGTTTATCAATGTATTTTTCAATATGGGATATCTTCAATGGACGACCTGAGATATTGCATTTTTATGCAAAAATCTAAAAATAGTCCCTGTTTCTGAATACTATACTAACCTAATTGAGTTATGTAAATTAAATCTTCCTAGTGAGCCTTTAGCAACGATTGTAAAATCTTAACAGTGCCCATTTAACAGGCTAAATGTAAAAGAGGTAGATATTTTAATTCAGCTTTCAAAGCAATATGATCATTTACTTATTTATTTTTCCTTTGCTTTTTATTTCTTCTCAGGAGCAAAAACAACAACAACAAAAAACTCATTCAATTTGGCATGCATAGAACTTATCAATAAGTTCTGTCAGGCAATGTTGTAAGGGAATGTGCTTCTCAACAAAACACTTATAGAACAAATTCATTTGCAATTGAGAGATGACTCTCACAGTTGTTGATTTATTAAATGTTGTTTGATCTAGTTCTGTAAAAATATTGAACCCACCTACACATTTCAGGGAAGAAACTGTGTTATCACATATTCTCAATTGTGAGCCCAACTTTTCTTGCTTACTGGGGCAAATCTTCCATTGAAGCCCTTAGTATTTTTGATAGTAGTCATAAAATCATTAGTATGGTGAAATCAGTCTCCCTGAGACTGCATTATGATACTATATCTACTGTATCTCAAAATATGGTTAAAGTTATAATTTTTTTACAATCTTTATTTGCTTTCATTTTGGAGAAGCTGCAGTGAGTGTGTGAATTTCAATCTTATTATAAGATAATTTACATTTATTGTAAAATTACTAATACATTTGCATGCTATTATATTTATTTCATTTTACTGAATTGTTTTAATTCAGCAGCTTGAAAAACATGTTTGAGTAAAGGCCCTTCTAAGAGGAAGTGAGCAGTCCAA
>JAJEJO010001672.1:176144-231042 GCA_020662805.1 Glaucomys volans
AAAAAAATGTGGTGTATTTACACAAAGGAATATTCCTCAGCCATAAAGAAGAATGAAATTAAGGCATTTGCTGGTAAATGGACTGAACTGGAGAACATCATGCAAGTGAAATAAGCCTATCCCCCCAAAATCAAAGGTGAATATTCTATCTGTTATGTGAATGCTGATTCACAATAGGCAGAGGGGGAGGGAGGAGTGGAGAGTCAATGGATTGGAGATGGATTGGAAATGGGAAAGACAGTAAAATGAATTGAACATAACTTTCCTATGTTCATGTAAGATTATACAGCCAGTGTAACTTCACATCATATACAACCATGAAAACTGGAAGTTATATTCCATGTATGTATGATATCTCAAAATGCATTCTTTCATATATAAAAAGAACAGTTAAAAATTTTAAAAATAAAAATAAAAGAAAAGAGCAATGTGGAATGTAGGAAACAAATTAATTGTCTTGTTTAGATTTTCTGTTTTCAAAGAGATACCAAATATACTCATTTTCGTATATTTGCATTATGACAATTTTAATTTGAGCATCAATCCTCAGCTGCTGGGCACTATTGCAAGAGCCTCCTTGCTACTTCCTCTCTGAACCTCCTCCAAACTATTCTCCAGTGATAACCCATAATAATCTTTGAACTCAAAAATAACTCTCTGCATTGCATTTTTGCATTTAGAATGACAATGAAATAATAAAAAAGTACTGATATTTTCCCACGTCACAAGCCCTATATGTCACCATCTTTGTATGACCCACCAACCCCAGTACCTTAGGTTGTGCTACCTTCTCCCTTCCTCTAGATGTAGTTGACCCACTAACTGTCCTTGAACACTTGAGACTGCTCTGACCTTAGAGTTTTCACACATCCTCTTTCAGCTATCTTGAATTCTGAAATCCCAGCTTTTTACAAAGCAGGCATTGTTACATTCTTCAAGACTGTATATCACTTGTTAGCAGCAACATCCCTGACCACTCTAGGCAGGTTTCTCTGTATACTTTTCCTTATTGTTCTTTATTTTCTTCAAGATTATTTAAATAATTTATAAATAGGAATATAAACATATACCAATTACTAGACAGAGAAAAAGAGTGAGAGAGAGAAAAGGAGGGTGAGAGAAGACTACTAGTAAATGTAAATTATTTTTATTGTTTTTGACTTGTTTATTTGACCATTGCTGATTCTGTAAAGGTAAGGACCCTATATGTTTTAGTCACTAAAATTTATTTAGTGCCTAGTACAAGGCATGTCCCATAGCAAGCATTTAGTTCATTTGTATATCCTCCATGTATTGGTAAAATAAAAGATAAATGAAAGAATAAGTACCTAATTTTATAAAGCTAAATGAATATGGACTACATCTTGGGAACTTTAATTAAAAACCCTTTAAGCTATGAATGACTGTACCCCAGGCTAGAGAACAATGTCCTCCTTCTCTTCTATACAACTTTTGCCTGGTTTCTATTTTGTTTTACTCCCAATTTGTTTGTTGTAATTTTCCTAAGCTATTTTATCAAAAGCTAATTCTTCTAAGATTTATACCATCAAATAATGTTATGGTACTCAATAGCTAGCTCCAAATCATAGACATAATTTACTTTTAAGAAAAATACGCCAAGTATATAACATAAACGCAGGTGCTTAGGTTGAATGTTATTTTAATATATGCTTTTAAACATTAAAATGTATCAGAATAAGGTTGTTTCAAAGACACGACCTCCAGTTTCTCTGAAACCCACAGCACATCTCCAAATGTTAATTTAAAGTTGACAAATGAGAGGTGAATTTATTTGTAAGAGAGTTCCTATCATCACTGAGAAGCACTTACTCTTCTTTGAAAGGTTGTTTTCTGCAAAATAAGATATAGTGCTGCATCTAGGCATCTAAGCTTGCTCTGCAAGAGAACAATCTTTGGCATTTAGACTAAGTGTTATGTCTTCTTGCTAGGAAATGAGTTGTGAGAAGTATTTTTCATTTCAAACTTCTGATCACAGTAGCATTCAGTAAGCTTATATAGAGACAGCTACTGCTAAATAGGATTATTTTTGTTGGGTTGTAAAATAAAATATGGATAGAACAAATGCAGTTTTTGCCTTAGTTGAAGGAACTTTTATTCATGGGAAGACAATGGATTTCCTAAGTGTCAGACAGATGAGTGTCCTCTTCTCAGACCTGACCTTCAATGTCTTGTTAATAAGACAGCGTTATAATATTTTAGCATTCCTTTCTCAAGGAATGCTAAGGTGCCACAATTCTTAATTAGTGCATTACAGTTATGCATGACTTTGGGGTTCATTTGGACATAATCATACATGCATAGAATATGGTGTGCTACAATGTAGTCCCCAGTATATCCCCTTTCTCTCCCCTCCTCCACCTCCTCCTCTTCCCTTTCATCATTCTACTGATCTTCCTTCTCTTTTTTTATAGTTTCTTTTTTAATTAATGTCTTAAAGGTATGCATAAAGGTGAAATTAAATGTGACATAATCATATAGGTTCGTAAGATAGTTTGGTCAGTTTCATTCCACCATTCTTTCCTTTTCCTGTCCCTCCCCCCTCCCCCACATTCCACTGTTCTCTCTTCTATCTTCATGAGAAACCCCTTACTCCTTTTTTCCCCTTATTTTGTTCTAGTTTCTGCATATGAGAGAAAACATTTGACCCCTGACTTTCTAAGTCTGGCTTATTTCACTTAGCATAATATTCTCCAGGCCCATCCATTTACTAACAGGTACCATAATTTCATTCTTTATGGTGCACTAAAATTCCATTGTGTAAATATAACACACTTCCTTTATCTATTCATCTGTCAGTGGACCTCTGGACTAGTTCCTTTACTTGGCCATTGTGAATTGTGCTGCTATAAACATTGATGAGCCTGTATCACTGTAGTATGTTGATTTTAGTTCTTGTGGATAAATACAGAGGAGTAGGATAACTAGATGGTATGGTGGTTTTGTTCCTAGTTTTTTATGAATCTCCATGCTGCTCTTCAGAGCGGTTACAATAATTTTCAGTGCCAACAGCAATGCAATAACATACAAGGTATTCAACTCTTGGTTTTTTTAAGGAAAGACAATAAGAATATAAACAGGTTACCCTTTATTGAACAAAATAAAACCCCATGCAAGAAAATAGAACATTTCCATATGTTTCTTAAATCATTTTATTCAATTCATTGTTTCTTTTAAAATCTTTAATATTCCCCTACAATGTTACAGGTACTAAGCTAAGTATAAATAGTTGAATAAAATCGCACTGTCTTCCCTTTGGAGTGGCACTGTACTTTCCATTGGATTCATTAAAAAGATTTTTAAAAAAATAATAACTAGCTTTAAAACGCTTTTTTTTTTAATTTTAAAGTGGAGTGGAATTAAGGTAGCATTTTTCTAAATTTTATCTTTTTCATTCTTACTCAAGAGGTAAACTGCAAGAATTTGTCCTTAATCTTTAGGACAAGTATAGGATATGAAAGAGATGCATGGAGTAGCATTTCCTTTCTGGAATGTTTCTGTTGTGCCCTGCAATAACACACCATCTTTACCCACTCACAGTCTTAGTTCTATGACCTGTACTACTGAGATATTAACTCCTAGCTATAAACACTGTGTCTTATTTTCTGTTACATACATACTTACTGAATATATGTAGAGATAATAGATTGATGAATAGATTGATTACTCCATGATTACACATGCTATGTAAAGCTTAGTCTAGAAGTTATCACCTAATTTTGTTAACTCATGAGAAAAGACAAATAAATTATGAAAATGCAAAGATCTATGATAGTGACATTTTTAAAAAACTACTTTAATTAAAAAGGAGTAGAAATGAATGTAGAAAGTAACCTGAAATATTTTCTGTTAACTGGAAGAGCACCAAGAGATTTTTAGAAAAATCAAGTTTCTCAGAGAAGTCCCTAAGTCAGTACAGATGCCCTTCCACAGTGTCCCCTTTTTTGACACAGATAATACGATTAAGTCAACCTTAAAATAACCCTCCAAGTACATGCCATCCTTAATTTAACTTTTTGCTCAAAAAGTTTAGAAATCTGACTAGAAAATGGAGTGAAATGGGGCAACACAATCGTCAACACCCCTTTGGTCTGGCCTGGCAGCCTGTCTTCTGATATATTTAAACAATTCTGTTAATATTGGTTACAAAACTAAAAGAGAAAAAACTTAAAAGCTCAGAGAAATCTTTAATGTACCATTCCCTGAGCAGGTAACAGCTGGTATAAAAGCAAAAGCAAATTCCTGGCTTTTCCGTAAATGCTGCCATTCATACTCATAATATACCTTCCTTAATATGTATAAAAAGATATAACCATGGACTGAACCTCAATGAATTTTCACTTTGTTTCTTCTATCACATAATGTATCATTCAAGCAGTCTCCATGTATAGTGAAAGCTGGTGAATACAAGATATCTTAGAACAACATCCAATTGTCATTTATTAGGAATTGTCTTAGAGTTGTTCTGAGACGAACTTTGCTGTCAGTTCTGAAATGGACTCCTTAAAATGCCATGTAGATAAGAAAAATCAGTGGAAAGAATTTGAGAAGGTGGCTTCAGAAAAATTCATAAATATTTCCACATGCATTTAGATGTTTTGCATTTTATGCAAGAAGTACCTATTAGCTTGGGGAGATCGTTTCTTATTTTATAAAGGCAACTTATTCCTGGAAAAACACCATACAATCCCATTCACCTGACTTTGTGATACTTGGTAAACCAACATAAAGAGTATACAGGACAAGATGAATTGAAATAGACTATGAATTTTGGGGAGTGAAAGTTAAAGCATCTTTCTTTAACATAAACACTGCACACATTCAATCTATTAAGTCAAGATAAATTAAAATGAAGCAAAATCTTCTTATTGTAAACTACAAAGTTTATTCTCCATTTGCTGAAGAAAAGACATGAATGAATCAAGAAACACATTTAAGATTACAATAGAACCAGATAGGCTGAATAATTTATCAGATATATTGAGAATCTAATATCTATTGTGTTTCTACTATCATCTTCTAAACATGTGAAAATAAATGTAAGGACATTATAAACATAAATACAAGAAACGTCAGAGACTGAGACTTCTTTCAAGAATTGGAAACTCAAGAGAAATCCCTCCTCTTTCACTTCCTCACTTGCATATGTATTAACCTCCTAAGTTTTCTTTCTTAGTGAGTCCAATAACTTAAAACCTCTCTATGAATAAATGTTTGAGAAGAGTTCCAAGGGCATAGAATTTCAGTAACATGGTCTTTTAAAGGAATAAGAAAATCATGGACTCAATGTTTAAAAGTTAAATCCCTTGAAGTTTTTATAACACTTGTTGAACAAAAACAACTATTGCTTTTTGGACAACAGTACAAAGTTCAAGAAACACTTTGGGATAGTGGAAAGAGTGCGGAGCAGGTTAGATCTGGTTTCAAAGCCAAATTACACTGCTATTAGCCTGTGGCCTTGGGCAAGCTAATTGCTTTTAGAGTATGAGTCTTAACACTTTTATCTGTAAAATGAAGATAATAACATCATTCCCTAAGTTTTTGTGACTTTTAATTGGAAACAGGTGTGTAAAGTTCCTTGCCAGACATTACTATGAACAGAGGGGGTCTATTATTCCTAGCCACACAAAATTTTTTCAGTTAATGTGCTCAAAGCTCAGATAAGAAATCTAGCTCAGAGATGCTGCAACGAAATATAGAGAAGTTGAAAATCCTTCCCTACACAATCTCACTACCTGTCCAACTGTGAAGCACATGCTTTCAGACCCTGGACCATTCCTTATTGTCGATCAAAGACAAAGTGGTTAAAGGAGGACTGGCATACCAAGCAGTCAGGGTTGGATAGGGGCTGTATTCTCACTGAAGAAGCTCATTCAAGGCACCATTAATCCTGTCCTATGAAGAAGAGGCCCCGGGCAATCTTTTAAAAAGATTTAAAAACCTTCTGACATGTGCACCATTTAAGCAATTCTAGTGCTGCTACAGGGAAGATGAGAGCAACATGTGAAAGTGTAAAAATAATGAGCCCAGTTCCTTTTCTGCCAGGTATTTGCAACTCAGTGCCCTTCCTTGTGCATACCTGGAGGCGAGAATTTACTCTGGACACCATTCTCTTTGTCTTAGCTTCTCTTACAGTTTTCTTTTCTCTTTTCTTTTCTTTTTTTTTTTTTCCCTTGTCTGTCCTTTCAATTTTTTTTTTTCCTTCTTGATTCTCCACTCCCAGGCAAGCAATATGGACTCATCATGTACTGTGTGTAAATCCTAATGGTGCCAAGGAGCAGAAAGAATGGAAACAATTTTCCTTTTCAGTCTCCTGCCAACATATCCCGATAGAAGGGAAATATATATAGTGCCTCATCATCTCTCAGCACTGCCACACAAGATCCCTTTCCTTTAATGAGGGATGCTCTGTTTATCAGTTTGCATGTACTTCATATTTTTCTTCCTTAATGGTGCTCATACATTGCTTAGCTGCAAACAGTGTCTCTGTACTTACCAATGTCCCTAAGCTGAGTCATCTCAATTCCTTTAATACATACGACAAGATCAATAACAGTTCATCTTGTAGTAGCATCTGGAGGTCCAACTGGCATTGCAAACACAGAGGGTCAAAACAAAACCAGCCTTTTCTTTGTTGTTGTTTCTGATCAGTGTGCAAGAGCTTGTACTGAGTTCGTGATCTAGGAAAACCCCACATAGCAATCATCTCTTGTTTTGATTTCTACACTAAAATATTAGTCAAATCTTAGAAAGTCTATCTCTCCCATCTCCCTCTTTTCTTTTCCTCCTCTCAACTTTTATTACCTCTTTCTCAAACCAAATTCTTAACACTTGTTTCTAGGATATTATTATTAGTTTGCTAACTGGCATCCCAATCAGCCCTCTTTTCTCTTTTATTACATTCTCCACCTCATATTAAGCTGAACTTTCTGAAGATTAGCTTTGTTTTCATCACACAAGAAAATTTAAACTTTTAACCTAGACCTCTAGTGTATTATTTTCCAAACCTATTTCATCTGGACTTCCCTTCATTCCCCTTAAAGTTCAAAACAATCATGTTGCATGTTATCCCTAGTATTCTTTGAATGTTTCCACCTATATTCAGTTGCTTATCATGTTTTCTCTGTCCCAAAGATCACTGTCTCCTGTTCCTTTGTTCTTGTCAAATTTTCATAGCTGTGACAGATAATGTTTTTAAGCCCTGGGCACTTGTGATTTTTATGCCCTGTGTATTGATGTTGTAAGCACTGGGAAGCTGAGGACACAGGAAAAATCCTCAGCTGAAGACAGATGAGCTCTGAGGGCAAAAGTGTACTGGTTTCCATGCCCTGTGGGAAGACATTTCTGAACTGTGTTCTTTGCTGTTTCACAAAGGTATCCAGCTATGTTTCTGCCAGGTGATCCCAGGGCCAGTCTTCTCCTTAAGTCACCTGTGTTGCTTCCATCCCCACCCTATCTTACTGCCTGACTCCCCAGTGAGGGCTTCATGGAATCAGTACCCAAATAAACTACTTGCAATCAGATGCCATTTCAAGGCTAACACAAGGTAGTAGTCATTCTTAAAAGTAAGATCCATGCAGGCTTTCTCATTTCTGTAGCTGGGAGTTTTCACCCATGTTGGATACCTCTTAAAGGACTTGGTATTTCCTCTATTTTACCCTGTGTGTGCTTTGTCTTTCCTGATGATGTTAATTTTCTTCATAGGCAAGAGATGCATCACCTCCACCTTTACATGCTTCCCTTTCTCTATCATACTATGTGATATATTTGAAGAATTTTACTGTGTGTGTGTTCTCTTTCTAGTTGAGTGACTCAGATTCATAGTGAAATTTCCTCTGCTGATGTGGTTTATAGAGATATAGCTCTGGTATCAGATACCACTTCTCTCTGTTATCCGTTATCTGGAGTTACAGTTGTGAACTCTGCACCCCTCATCCCCCATTATTTCTATTAAGAAGGATTCTTGAGGATCATGTTTTTGTTATAATGCCTTGTTCTGAATTCCTGGTTTTGCTGGATTTCTATTCACATCCTGTAAGTGTTTTTCTTGTCTTCATTTCATAGCCTAAAAATACCATTCAAACAAAGAAGTATATGTCACTGAACTTTTATGGAGAATTTTTTAGTCATCAGAACAGGGTCTCTGGCATTATAAATCTGTATGTAAGCAACCTATTTCTGATGTTTCCATCAATATACATCTCTAGTCTAAAGTGGAAGCAAAGGATGCCTTGTAGGCTGCCATTGCTCTTACATTCCTGCCTCTTTGCACATTTTCTTGGACCCATCCTTAGCCTAAACCCACAAATCTTTCTTCTAAGCCCAATGTTCTTAAGTGGCTACCACTGAGAAAATCAAATTGTTCTTACTGTTTTTTGAAAAGTGCTTTGAGCATGACACATTGATGATGCTCATATGCCTCACAGGGAGATGGCAATCAGGCTCCTATCACACTAGGAACAGGTGTTCAAATATTTAGTTCTTCATGGTACAGTGACAGTGGTCATTATTATATTGTCTGGTCTCCTATCTCTTCCTCACATACACTCTGCTCACCTGTCTCACTCTTGACTCAATGACAGTCTAACACTGCATATGAGTGGTACGTGTTTTCCTGCTATGCTTATATATTAAGGAGTCTGTAGCCAATAACAGAGCCTGAGTGCCAAGATGCTACTGGGATTTCATTTCCTATATGTTGTCACACCTCCTAGGTAACATGTTCTTTTTGTTGGCCATTCATAGCCTAAGATTGACTCTGCCATCTCAATTCTATTCATCTCCAAGTAAGAAGATCTAGTTTGAGCTCCCAGCACTTGCTTCCTGGTCTTGTTTCATTGCAGTCAACAAGCTCCTTTCAAACTGCATTTATTTTTCATGTTACTTCTATAAGTATGTATATCTCTTTGGTTCTTCAGGACTGGATTGTGCTCCTGACCTTCAATTATTCTTTATTTTACATTCTTTGCCTTTCCAAAATGTTTCCCATTCTTGACTATTTTTTTTCTTCTATCTGTCCCTTTGTGTCCCACTTAAATAAATTCTAACTGCTCACCCTTTAACATTTTTTATTTTAGCAACAGTAAAAATAATCACAAAATGGAATCTTAGGGAATGTTTTAGAAGATCCACAAAAGCTATAAAATATTTTCTTTAAACAAATATATTGATTTTCTGAATTTTAGCAGCAATTGTAAGACACTGGCCTAAAAGGAGAAATAGGTAGGATGAGAAATCAATTCTTGTAACTTTGGTATCAACTATTTTTCTTACTGTAAGAATTATGTTTCATTCTGCTAATGTTTCAATACTGTAGTGCTTAGTCATATAGCTATAAATTAATAATTGTATTTGTTATTAATTATTAATTGATATTAATTAAATTGCTTAATGTCTCAGACTTTTAAAAAAACTAATATCTTTTACAGGATGTTGTTCCAAATCTTCAGGATAAGAGAATTTTTAATGAACAGACTTTGCATAAAAACATTCATTCTTTTTTTATTTAGCTTTCTTTCTACATTTTAGAATTTTGTCTTCCCACTATTCTCAAAGCTCTCAAATAAAACTGATGAAGCTTAACTTCTGGACTTTCCAAAATTGTTGCCCAGTGTTTTATCTGTCCTGGAGCATTACTTGATGCTAACTGTGTAACTGGCACCCTGTGGACAGCTGAATGGAACTTTCTTAAACTTGTTTTGTGACTTGGGGTTATGATTTATAGGAGCAGTGTTCACAAGAAAAAAGAATCAAATGATTTATCTGATAAGTTTATGAAAAAAAGTTCTTGTGGCACTAATTATGAAACTTTTTTATATAGAAAGTGACTAAATATTATAATGTGCTATCTAAACCTTACAGGTCAAATAATTTCATATGGATTATTTCTGACAAAATTGTATTCGTTCATACAAAGATTGGGAGATTTTCCTATTCCATTTATTGATATGATATTTTCTGTCACCCTTTTTCTGAATCAATTTCTGGAATTTGTGGAATTTCATTGCAATTGATATTATTCAGAAATAAAAAATGTTGCGTTGTGAAGCAAGAATTGTTCTAGAGCTTCAGGAGTGATAAAGCCCTAACACATCATGGTTTTTGAATGGAAGACAAATGCTAAAACATGACCTTACTGAATTCTGACATCCTGCATGTACCTAGTGACAAAATGCCAGCAAAACATTACAATTATCAATAGGTGATACAGTTACCAAGAAGCAAAGTAGTAATGACCATGTCACAAATGTGACATTCTGAGCTAGAAGCAGTGGCACGCACACATGTAGTACTACAATCTTGGGATGCTTAGGCAGGAGGAATGTAAATTTGAGACCAGCACAGGCAACACAGCAAGACCTCTCTCAAAAACCAAAAAACAAAAAAAAAAAAACCAAACCACAACAACAAAATAAATTCCAGGAGAACATGAAGTTCTTTCTAGCATAACATTAACATTTCAAAAACAAGTTTGCAAAGAAAGAAATGTAGCTTGATTGCAGCTTTTATGTGCACTGTAACATCATATTATAAAAAATTGGAAACAACACGATGCCTAATTTCTATAATGTCATATATTTAATGTCATTATTTCACATTTAGCCTTGTTTCCCCATTGTAATTTGCCTAGCTGAAAAATCAGCAATTTTTACCAAGCACATATTATGACGTTTGGCTATATATTGAAAACAAAATAAAATAAAACTATGATTTTTTTCTTTAACTCTGAGAAGTTATTAACTTGAAGTTATCACAATATAAGGTGTTACCTTTAGCTCCTCATTTAAACATTTTTAATTTATATACATTTCAGCCTAAAAAAAGATCATTTTTCCCTGCAAATAACTACATATGGGGAACCATTTGATTTTCATAGCTGATATTCCATTTTCCACTCTGATATTACCCCACTTGTGAGCGACAATTCTTTTCTATGTTTCTCCTTGGATTTTACAAAGAGCATAAATTATGTGTTCCTCAAGAATAGCGAATAGAAATCTATTTTTGCTAGCTAATCAGGTACCACAAAATAACTGATTATGAATTAATAGTCCTGGCTTCCTTCCATTCAGTATTCATTTTTATTTTTATACTTTGATTTTACTCTTTAATTTTCTTCACTTTTCTGTATCCCTGCATTCTTTATGCCCGATTAATAATATCTCTTTTTAAGTAATGTCTTGTACAGCATTGGTGACTGATTGCACTATTCAACTGCTAAAATCACAATATTTTTTATAAATTTTAAAATAATAGGTTATAGAAATTTGATCATTTTTTACAAGACCATCAGAAGAATAAATCTTCAAAAACAATAGGTTAGAATGCTTTAATGATGGTAAGCTAATGAAAACTGATAGAAGGTACAAGGGGTTTTAAGTTATTCTTTGACATGTATTTAAGTATATTGTTAAGACTGCACACAGAAACAAGCAGAGTAAAAGAAACAAATAGCCCATCTTATTTTCATGCAATTAAAGGTGTATAACTGGTCATTTTTGCAATAGAAACTAGAGGTCTTTGTTTTTCTTAAAAATGAACTAAGGATTTCATTTATTATTCCTTTGAAAAAAAAGACAGTTTTTCTGTACTATGTATGAGCTACTTGGACTTGACTGGGATAGAGCCTGTCAGAGAAAAGCAAAAACAATGGAAAAAAATCACCAGACTTCATGCCTTTGAAAATGTATTAAGGGTTATACATGAATACATTCATAAAACTGAATATTATCAAAATGAAATATGTGACTCAAATTGAGAAGATGTAACAAAAGTAATAAATGGGAAAAATGTGAGTACCCTCCATAATTAGGAGGGAATTGAGTATAAAAATCAGACTAGAATAAAAATAACCAATAATGCAATATACATTAATAATAGAATATGTATTTTACACATATATGTATATTAAGGTCAGGGAGGAAGATGCAAAGTTCTAGATTAAGATTATGTGAAGTTCTAGAATAAGTGTTAGGTTCTTTTTTTGAATCTGGAATGCTATTTCTCAATATATTGATTCAGATAACTTCTTCATCTGCTTGGTCTTTCACCCAAATCTTACTGTCTGATATAGTCTTAACTTGACTATCTTAATTAACACTGTACAGTGTCTCCACCCCCATCCCTCTCCATAGGCAGTCTTATTTTTTGTTGTTGTTGTTTTAATGTTCTTTTTCAAGTGTCTAGAATTCTCTAAAACATTATGTTAAATTTTTTCCTCTATTTCAGAATTTCTTGGTTAGAAGAAAGGTCTACACACACTCTCAATGTCTAGCAATGTAAGCCACCTTAAATCCATTCTATGAAATATTATGCAAGATTTCACTAAATGTGTAAGATTCACACATTTACAAGGGAATCATCCAAGAGATATACAAGTAGTGACTGAGTGAGATTTGGAAGTATGAGATGATGTAATTGTGTGGAGTGAAAGGAATATCTGCCTTAAAACTGTGTACCTAGGATATGTGTAGGACACATGAGTCAAGGTTTCTAAAGTTGTACTTCAAAGTAATGAATATTACCTTTGGGAAATGAACTGTGGCAGAAAGGAAAGTAAATTTGAAGAAGTACTTATACATTATCTAAGTTATTTTTAACAAGAACTTAAAAGATGCATAAACTAAAAATACTTTGAAAATGAGCAAGAACTGGAGAATAAAATAGAAAAACTGATTTGAGTATAAGCTTAGAGGGAGATTACTAGAGGAATGTCAGATATACAAGTTCAACAGAAGTATTTTTGTGTGTGTGTTTGTGGGGGTGTACCAGGGATTGAACTCCAGGGCAGTTGGCCACTGAATCACATCCCCAGCCCTATTTTGTATTTTATTTAGAAACAGGGTCTCACTGAGTTAGCACCTCACTTTTGCTGAAGTTGGTTTTGAACTTGCCATCCTCCTGCCTCAGTCTCCTGAACTGCTGGTATTACAGGCATATGCTACCATGCCCTGCCTCAACAGGAGTCTTTTAAGTTACCACCTAGAAAAGAAATGTTTAAGTCCAGTTACAGATCACCCTGTAAATCAAGGCTAAGGATTTTATTATTTGTTTTGTGTGATTAGGAAGCCTTGGAAAGATGGTCTTTGAATAGAGAGGTATTTTGGCAAAAATGTTGTTTAAAGAATATCAGATTCAGCTGTTGGGCAGAACAAGGAAAAAAAGATGAAATTGTTTTATTTATTCAAAAGGAATTAGGGTTAGAATCTGCCAAAAAGTATTTTAACAGAGGGAGAAGTTTCTCTGAAGCCATTGTTTCACCAAACAGAAATGACCTTATACTTCAAACTCATAAAACATTTCAGTTCATTCATTATGTTAATTTGATACTTTCTCCTACATTGTTACTTTGATATTTTATTTTTACAAAAGAAGTTTATCAACCATAATGTTGGTCATCACCATAATCACCCAAATAATCAAATTTTGATGTGTTAAGAAATTGTATCTTACATTTCTGCCAAATTTAATTTCTCTTTGTCTCATGCTAACATATTAATACATTTTTCAATCATATATTTATTGAAAACTATTGCGTACTGGCAATGACTTTGGTAGAGACTTTGAATAAAATGGTAAAAAGAAAAAAAGTAAATCAGGAATCCAATAGAAAAGATTCAAAATGTGGCAATAAACAACAACAACAACAAACAGTTCTAATCAGTATTTTTTGATGAATACATAGAAACTTAAGGGAAGTAAATATACACTAAATATTTTGATAAGTAACATTAACAGCATGCTGTAAAGGTATATATAGTGCTTAAAGCCTTCACAATAATTATATATATATATATAAAATATATATATGATATACATACACACACACACACATACATATGGGTTGGGAAGAGTCTTTCATGTGAGCAGAGGAAACTGTTAGGAAGGGTTGGTTATGCCCTAGGTGGATTAGAGTATGAGCCATCAAACTTAGAGACGTACACATATCTGAAACAAAATTTGAAATTAAAATCTACAGAGATTACCGGTGGATTGACTATTAAATATGACAAAGGTAAAAATCAAACATGACTGTTTTTGGGTAGAGAAATGAAGAAAGTTGTTTTTTGGTAAGGAAAACAAGGAAATACGCAAGAGTTTATTTGGGATGTGATAAGTCCGAGGTATGGAAGGAAATGTGAAGATATGTCTATATAAACATAGAGAACAGCCTAGAGCTATGTGTTCAGGAGGTATCAGAATAGAGATGAGTATAAACCCATGGGAATGCATGATGCCCCTAAGGGAGAGGATACATGGAGAGTTCTGAATACTAAAGCAGAATTTAGTTACATTAACAGAAGCAAAAGATTGTAGGAAATGTTAGTGAGGGAGAAGGATTTTTGAGGCACAATTTAATCTCCAAATTTGTACTTGCCACTGTGTCTCCCTAGAGAATTATTCTCCATGTTGGTATACAACTGTTTTCCTCATCTTTTTAGGTCTTGAGCAGACATCAGCATGTTAGCAAGGTTCTCTGTGATCATTTAATTTAAAATCAATCTTAATACTGAAACTCCCCATGCTAAGCTTCAGGAGAGAGTATCATACCACATTGATACCCCAGGAAAAGATCAGAATATGAAATTGGAAGTATGACTTCTACTGAATAATATCACTTTTGCATTACTATAAAGTAAAAAAAAAAAGTTGTCTAATCATTTTTAAGTAGGGAACTGTCTACATATATATGCGTGTGTGTGTTATCTATAATGAAAAAATTAAAACAAGGAATTTATGCTGGATAAGGAGGCAGATAAAGAAAGAATTAGCCTGAAAAATATGAATAATACTTCACCAAAGGACCATAGAACTGTAGCAGTGTGAGTGACAGAACGCAACATCGTTAAGTACATGTGCTGAGGTTGTTTTCTTTATTATTTTAAAAAATCCTTTGGGTTCTTTTCGAACTGTTCATCACCTCTCTCAGGTTCCTGGGAAGATTGTTCCCAATGGTCTTTGTGTGGTAGAGGCTCTCAACTCAAAGTGATCCCAGAAAAGCCCCCCAGGCTACAGGGAACATGTGAGAGATCCACACACATATTGTTGTTGGTATGGTGGAATCTCCCTGAAGATTATTCTCAGAATTTTAGCAGTTTAATACAGAATCACAATGTCTATTATCAAGAATACTAGCAACAACAGGTGTTGGAGAGGATGTGGGGGAAAAGGCACACTCATACATTGCTGGTGGGGTTGCAAATTAGTGTAGCCCCTCTGGAAAGCAGGGTGGAGATTCCTCAGAAAACTTGGAATGGATCCACCGTTTGACCCAGTTATCCCATTCCTTGGCCTACACCCAAAGGACTTAAAATCAGATTACTACAGTGATGCAGCCACATCAATGTTCATAGCTGCTCAATTCACAATAGCTAGATTGTGGAACCAACCTAGATGCCCTTCAGTAGATGAATGGATAAAGAAACTGGGGTATATATACACAATGGAATATTATTCAGCCATAAAGAAGAATAAAATTATGGCATTTGCAGGTAAATGGATGAAGTTGGAGACTCTCATGCTAAGTGAGATTAGTCAATCCCAAAAAAGGCAAATGATTTCTCTGATAAGTGGATGATGATGCATAATGCGGGAAGGAAGGGAGGCAAGAATGGAGGAAGGATGGATTGAATAGAGGAAAAAGAGGGGTGGGATTGGGGTGGGGGTAAGAATAATAACAGAAAGAGACAAACATCATTACCCTATGTACATGTGTAGTTACACAAATGGTGTGACTCTACTTGTGTACAACCAGAGAAACAATAGCTGTATTCCATTTGTGTACAATGAATCAAAATAAATTAATTAAAAAGAAAAAATGGGACTTTGGGTAGGGGGCAGTGGAGAGGAGGAGGATTTTGATCTTGAATAATCTGAAGTTTAGAAGACTTTTTATATAGAATGATAATCAAGATGACTATTAGATTAGACACAGTGAGGGAATTTTCAGGATTCATCATGCTTGAGTAAAGAATAATTCACCAACCAGTTTACTATCTTTAAGCTAATTCTTGTAGTCACAGCCACATAGTAGACAGTTTAAATGAAGTAATATGAGTTATAAAGAGAACAATTTGATTTTCTAAATTAATATTTTAGAACCATCATAGACATTAAATTTAACCAAAGTCAAAATAAACTTTGATCTTCAACAAGTGTTTGTCTAACCCACCAGCATATCTCTCTCTCTCTCTCTCTCTCTCTCTCTCTCTCTCTCTCTCTCTCACACACACACACACACACGCACACATACTCCACATACTCACATGTGCACCAACAAGGGAGCACAAGGGCTCTGGCTTACCAGGAAAGTTCCTCTTTGAAGTTCTGAGGGAAGGGAAGAGCATGTAGACCAAAACCACAATCTGATCATTTCAACTCAAGCACAGAGTTGGACTTAAGTCTGCTAGGATATAGCATGATAATCAATGCAGTAGGGATCACATTCCTCTTTTCTAAAAGTTAATAACATTTTTATCCTAGGTTCTCACTTTCTTTTCTCTCATGTGTTACGAACATAACCCAAATCTCTAATTTTCACTCACATCTGGACAGTGATCTTAAAAACACAGTGGCAAAAAGAATTAAGATGTGAATGAGTGCCATGTCTTAACATTTTATTTTCTGTTTGGCATTAATTAGTTTGAACTTGCATTGCTTTCATTGTCAGGGGTATTTCTCAGTGAGTTGAATGAGTAGGTATGTGAGAGAATTTAAAAGAAGTCTCTGAGGTATAATTACTTGTACATAACCATATGTTCAAATTTGTTCATGTACTAGTATTTCATGAAATTATATTTACAAAAAGATTATTACCATGCATACTTGTAGTCCAGGATATTTTGTAATTAAGCTAATAGGGGACATAAAATCACTTAATTTGGTAAACTGGAAAAATAAGTATATTAAAGTTAACTATGAAGTAAAATCATAGTATAGATGCAAACTATCTGTAATCACAGGATCACTACAGATATTTTAATGTTAAAAGGAAACCTTGGGCAGAAGATTTATTACCCACATAGTTTTAAAGCTTTAAAAACTTACCTTTCTACACCTATTCTATTTTAGACATTTGTATGTAGAGTGCTTTGTTCTCCCTTCATGTAAAACTCATGAAGCAGGAGGAGAAGTGATAGCTGAGACAGGAGAAGGAAATATGAAAGAGGGTACAAAACAGGACATTTCAAAGTCACTTTTCATTTTCCTTAATATTTTTCCTACTTTTATTATTACTTGATAAAATAAACAAATAGATGTGAAAACTAACAGAGAAGTCATAAAATTTACAAAATCACAGAATGGGTATAGCATTCTAAGAAGATCTGAGACTCAGGCATTTGAAGATTTGGTTTCAATATTTGCTGACCTTAGACTTTCCTCTGAATATTTGTTGAGACACATTGCTAATAATAATTTTTAACAAAAGTAGTGCTGCCTGTTAAAAATTATTTGAGGATTCAACATGGATGACACAAGATGAGACATGAACTTCCTGGGCTTCAGAAAAGAATTCAGGGGACAGAAGTTGTACAATCGTAATCACAGTGTTGCAAACGACCTCCACAAGCTGGAATATTCTCCACTGTCCTCGTTACTCACCTTGATTAATAAGTATTTCCGACAGCGACTGGACCATGGAAGAGTGACATTTTACATTTCGAACTTGGCTATTAATTTAATCTATGTAAACAGATTCATAATCTGCAATGGATTTGCCCATATTTCAAATGAAAATGATATCTGCAAACTGTTATGTCAAACTGACTACTCAACACTCCGGCAAGAAAAAGATGAGCTCATGAAGTTGAAAATCAAAGGAAAAAATATATCCAGTTGATTGGCTTTTTATGAGATGATGAGTGACAGCTGAAAAAGCCTCAGTAACTTTGAGGGTGGACTATCTCTTTGGGTAATGGGAATATTGTCACTGTGAAGTGTGTGGTGACTTGGCACTTCTTCCCAAGGTCAACAGAATAGACATATTCTAAGGCATCTCAACCTGCTGATAGGTCTTGTCCATGTTCCAAGTTTAATTTTTTTTTAATTCCTGGTTCCCACCATTTTCTGGGTAATAACTTTCCTTCCTTAAATCTCTGTACTTATTCCCTCTTTTTCCCTCCTCAAAAGAATAACTCCGTCAAGGTATCTCCATCTTCTCCTTCTAAGAAGATGAGAAAGAGCATGAGAGGAGTGGGGGGTAATATTTTGTTTTTCTTACAATATTTTCATTCCCATTGCTACATTCCCAAATATTTAATCAAGCATATTCCTGAAAAAAAATTCAGAGAAAAAAGATGGAAAATCCTATAGTTATTTCTTCATTCATCTTGCTTATCTCGTCTTTACATGAAATAAATTTACAGTAATCCTACATATAAAGTGATAATATTTCTATTTGTGTTTAGTACAGAATTATGCTGTATTTAAAGCTGTGATTGAATAATTCCATTTCAAAATTTCTAGGAATCTTTAGGAGAACTCTTGTTAGATGTAAGCTTCCTTTGCTGGTCAGATCCCAATAAACAATAAATATTTTATACAACTCATAACTTCGCTGAGAAAGAGATATGAACAAACCCTTTCACTATACATTCATGCTTCTTTCAAGTATCCCCATACTTTGCATCCTCAAGTGCAGTCTGAAGGAGAAATTGTGGGGAAGAATCATGGAGATAATTTAGTCAAGTAGTTGATTCTGCTGTACAACAGAGTTTATGGAGAGGAGCTTATGGATTGAAAAGCTGCTGTTGTGTCTGCCTCCCCCAGTTGCTGGCCTATCAGATCCTTAGAACATGAAAAGTTTATGAGCAAACATGAGCCAGCATTCAATCCTCTTGCTGTAAGTTCTTTTATTGGGAAGTTATAGAAATGTCCTCCTCTGGTGAAAGCTTTCTCTTTTGACCTCAGGTTAACTGTGATTGTCACTTGCCTGGAGAAGACCCACTTAACATTTTAATAGTTCTCTGTCAGTGTCTTTGGAGTGAAAGTGAAAATCAGTGGGGTGGGATTTCCGAACCACTGAGAAGTCTTGAAAAGAAAAGTATAACATAAATGAAAGGTGGTGATTTTATTATTTGAAGGGAGCATTTGGAATTGTTCCCCTATAGACTCAGAGATATCATGCAGGTCATAACCCTTTTTCCTCCGTTTAGAGTCTTTTTCTGACTAGATGGAATCTGCAGAATGGCAGGTTCTGAAACTACTCAGCTTCAGAGGCTTGTTAAATCAATGTAAGACCTATCAGTCCCCAACCAGAAGATTCATTTCACTCACCAAACAGTGCAAAGCCATGGGTTCATTTACTTTGTCTAGCTATAGGAAACTAATAAACTAACACATTGATCATGCATCAGCAAGACTATTTTTCTTTGTGATTTATGACTTCACATTCCATGCCAGTGTCACAGCAAATTTACTGATTTTGGGGGGAGGTGTTCAGGGAGGGTATGGAAATTGAATCCAGGGGCGCTTAACGACTGACCTACAATCCCAGGCTTTTAATTTTTTAAATATTTTTATTTTGAGACAGGGTCTTGCTAAGTTGCTTAGGATCTCACTAAATTGCTGAGACTGGCTTTTGAATTTGCAATACTTCTGCCTCAGCCACTTGAACCACTGGGATTATAGGCATGAAGCACCATGCCTGGCCCTATTGATTTTTTTTTAAACTACTTTTTGAAAGTAGTCAGTCATCCTTTCTCAGGTGTGGATTTCTTAAATCACAGTAGATTTCTACTAAGTTATCCAATAAGGATATTATATATCACAGCCCACACCCTTCTAGCACTTCAGCATAAATATATTCCATTTTATTTAAATTGTATATCTATCTGCATCTGTCATACTTTAGGCTAAAAGCTCCATGAAGATAGGAACTATGCTTAAGATATTTTTGATATTTAGGCACGGTTCAAAACTGTTTTAGAAAGAAAGAGATGAAGGAAGGACGGAAGGAAGGATTATGGTTTGGATATGAGGTGTCTCCCAAAAGCTCACATGTGAGACAAGGAAGGAAGGTTCAGAAGAGAAATGATTGGATAGTAAGAGCCTTAACCCAATCAGTGAATTAATCCCAGGTGGGATTAATTGAAGTGGTTGGAGGAGATTGGAATTGGGCGTGACTTTGGGGTATATATTTTGTATCTGGAGAGTGGAGACTCTCTCTCTGCTACCTGATGATGCAAGTTGCTTCTCTCTGCCACACTTTTCCACCATGATGTTCTTCCTTACCTGTAACCCCAAGGAATGGAGCTGGGCTTCTATGGACTAAGAACTCTGAAATCGTGAGCCCTCAAACCTTTCCTCCTCTACAATTGTGCTTATCAGGGGTCATTTAGTCACAGCAGCAAAACAGCTGACAAAAACGGAGGGAAGGAAGGAAGGAAGGAAGGAAGGAAGGAAGGAAGGAAGGAAGGAAGGAAGGAAGGAAGGAAGGAAGGAAGGGAGGGGAGGGTGGGAGGGAGGGAGGGAGGAAGGAAAGAAGAAAGGAAAGGGTGGGAGGGAGGAAGGAGACAGGGAAAGAAAGAAGAAAGACAAGAAGGAAGGGAGGGACTTAGGACAAAAGAACACACAGGTGTGCTTAGTCAACTTAAACAAAGAACAAATGCTAACATTTACATGGGTGGGGTATATCAAGTAGCTCCACATCTTTGCAGAACAAAGTAGGACCTCAACTCTAATTAAATGTGTGGTGTTTTTTTTTTTTTTTCTCTCTATGGAGAGTCAAGTACAGGTCTACCTTTTTCATTAAGCAGCATTCATTACATTCCCCTATGGATAAAGCAGCAGTAAGGAAAGCATGAAGATAAAGAATATATAAACTATAGACTATATATAGAAACCTTTGACAAGAGAATGAAGATGGAAGAGCTGGCTTGATTTATTGGGGAGGTTTTGGGGGTGTAAGTCAAAAGTTGAAGAATGTTGAAAAGTTTGATGGCTTATGGATGTTTCTGATGATTAGGAATAATTTAAGGAACTGCTTGGTGGTTTGATATAATCTCAGATCTGGTAAATTCATACAAAATAAAATAGAAACATTTATTATTCTTTTTTGTTTTTAGTTTGTAATTTTTAGATACACATGACAGCAGAGTGCATTTTGATATATTATACATACATAGAGTATAATTCATTCTAATTAGGATCTCATTCTTGAGGTTGTATACAATCCCCCATTTCAACAGGAGTGACTTGTCTTCTTGGTGTTGAGTTGTAAGGTTCCTTTATATATTCTGGATGCTGGACAATGGTCCAATATACAATCTATATTTTTTCCCTATTGAGTAGATGCTTTTCACTTTCTTGATAGTTTACTTTGAAGCATGAAAATTTAATCTTTCAAGAAGTCCAATTTATTTATTTTTCTTTGCGTGAGTGTTAGATGTCATATCTAAAAACTCATTATGTAATCCAAGATCACAGAAATTTACATCCAAGTTTTTTTAAGCATATTTACTATTCTTAAGAAATGTTCTTTTGTATAACTAAACAGAGGACACGTAAGAAATAGATGAATCCTGACAAAGGAAACTGCAAGAAAAATGTACAGGTTTAAGCCAGAAAGCAGATAGCCATGACTTTGATATAGCCCAAGAAGTCATTGATGTTTTGGACTACAAGTTAATCCAAGTAGAATTTTAAATTAAAAAATCTAAATCTGAAGTCTATTGATGAAATGAACTAGAGAAGAAAAAAAGAATATCAATTATTTCAGTGCTATAAATATTTCAGTAGTTATGACCTGAATTGGGACCACAAGAGTGGGTGGATCAAATAAATGTGTGCATATATTTAGAGCTGGAAAAGAGATTGGATTTGAGCAAACAATTGATTTTCTTTGCAAATAAAGAAGATAATTACTGAAATGACGGCCTAAATCGTGTTCATTTTCATTGCAACTGGACAAACTTGTCAATCTTCTTGCTGAAAAACCTTTTTGTTGAAGTCAATGAAAAAAAAATGGACAAAATACAAACTCAAAATGCTTTGTAAGGCATTGAAAACTGTCAGCGAACAAAGTGGCAAGCATTCAAAAGGCCAGCTTCTAAGAAATGAATCACAGAGAAACTAACCAAGCACTTAGGGCTATATATAGATTGCAAATTGGACCATAATTCTTATGCTCATGCCCATTTAGAAGAGGATGATGTAACTTTTCCAGTCAAGAAGTGAAGTATCTTTCTCTTCCTCTTGAGTCCAGCCTGGACTTGTGACTTACTTTGGGAATAATACAATGTGGTTGATATGAAGTTGTGCTAAATCTAAATCTAAACCTGAAAAACACTACTTTACCTCAATTCTTTACCTTTAATTCTCTAAGTTCCCTGATCAAGAGGCAGATGAACAAACCCAGGTTAGCCTGTGGATAATGAAAGTCATATGACCCAGTCATCTTCACTGGCAAACCAAGAGCAAGTTCCCCATACAAACATTATTTAGCTGACCAGTAAGTGATCATAGAGTTAGAATAACCAAATGGAGAACTTCCAGCTGAGCTCAGACAAGTAATTTATACCCAGAACATGAACTAAGGAAATAACAAGGAAATTGAAAAATTCTTCAAAATAATGTGACTTACTGATATTAAAATAGGAACAATTAGGTCATCTGAATAGTTACATATCAATTAAATAGTTACAAATCTGACTCTCTAAATAAATACTTTCTCATAAAGAAAATTGAAAGTCATATTGTGAATTCTTCTCAGAAAACAAAGGTTATCAATCTTATAAAACTCTTTCAGAGAATAGTAAAAGGGAAACACTTTCCAATTCATTTCAGGAATTAAGCATAACCTGGACACCAAATTTAGGAGGATATGATAAGAAAGGACATTAGCAAATAACATTTTTCCATAAAAATAAACATTAAAGTCATAATCAAAATATTGGCAAATTGCATATAGCAGAACTGTACATAGAATTTGTTTTAATAATGTGAGATCAAGTTAATGTAATGAGTAATCATAGTTGTGATATGAATTGATGCATTTCAGTATACTAACAGTATAAAATAAATGTGTATGTGATAACGTGAACAAATGCATTTATTAGTCAAGTATTTGCTGAGCTATTGCTATATTATAAATTGCCACATAATTTTAGTGACTTAAGAATTTAAAAATAAAAACATTAGTTGCCAAATTCAGGATGAAATCTTGAGAATGTTTCTGCTTCAGGGTATGGGATAAAATCAGTCTTCTTTTTTGAAAAGCCTAAAGTTGAATCAGTTATCTGGCATACTCTCTTCAATTCAAATAGCACGAGGAACAGAGGCAGAGCAAAATAATACAAACAATATTGAATAACTGTGTGTCATTCCACTGCAAGATATTGGAATGCCACATGAACAAATGAAAGGTGTGATGATTTCTAATCTGTCTTTATGTGTAATGAGGCAAAGGAAGATAGGAATGTAAGAATGGTGAACAAATAATAACCACTACTACAATGAAAACAATTGATAACATTCAAATTCCACTCATGAATAATCAGAAATGATTAAGACACTAAGAGAGAAACTTTTTACATTTGATAGTTTATCAAAAAAAAAATGTCTGCAGTAAATATCATATTTGTGGTGAAGGACTGAAAGTTCCTCTCCTTGCAATCCGGAATAAGATAAGGATGTTCATATCATCAATTCTATTGTACTTTGTAGAATAGGCCCTCAATAATAACTGAAGGGAAAAGAAGATAAACTATCATAATAGACGCTATTATGTACATATGAAAAATAAAAAAATTCTGCAAATAACTATAGAAATCATTAGTTTACTAAATGTAAAATCATACAAAACTCCATTTATATGTGACAATATAGAATTGAAAATAAATGTTTAAAATAGACAATATTTATAATCACATTATTATTTTTCAAATATCTGGCAATAATCTAAATGGTATGAAACCCATACAAACTACAACATATTTGCAAGAGAAAATATTGAAAGCTCTAGGTCAATAGTAGTACCTAAAATGTTTAAGAAGTAAAAAGCTCAATACTTTCAAAATGTTAATAAAGAACCCCCGTATTCATTTTGCTTTTCTTATTGGATTTGACAAACCAATTTTAAATAGCATATGAAGGTTCAAGGAACAATGAATATTCAAAATAATCTTGAAGAAAATGACAAAATTCACCTTTTTAGAATGCTGGATATCAATATTATGCACTTTCAAAATACTACAGCAACTCAGAGAGATTAACATAAACAAAAGGATAAACAAAGAGAACTTTGAATTTTTCAGTGCTGTGAATTGAAGCCAGGGAGTCACACATGCCAGGCAAGCTCTCTAACACTCAACTACACCCCAACCCAAACAGGCTAAGTTGACAGACTAAATAACACAGAAACAAATACTTATAAAATTTATTTATGAAAAAAATACACAGAAATGCTTGGATTTTCATTATATATGCAATAAATTTTGCTGAGACAAGTGTATATGCATAAATAAGTGCATTTTAACCTCTAACTTATATAATACACAATTTCAGGTAGTTCGCAGATCCCAAATGTGAAATGTTAAACTAGAAAACAAATTACTTAATAAGTTTCTAGAACACAATATAGTAAGAAGGACTGCATTTGTTATACTGAGCATAAAGAGGGAAAATACTAATATGTAAGATTAATAATTTGGTCTGTTTTTATTTTATCAACAACTTTTCATCAAAAGACAACATTAAGAGATGGAAAATTCAAAGAATGGGTAATTATATTTTCAATATATTTTAAAAAGCTCATGCATAGAATATATAAATACCTCCAAGAAATCAATAACAAGCAATGTTCAAACCACTGAAAATGGCAGAAGTCAATGAGCAAGCATTTCAACAAGGACAACAAGTGACTGTCATCTTTTTTACATACTCTGTGTCACTAGTAAAATACAAATTTTACCTGAGACAAGATCTATTACACTATTACTAGATATTTAAAATTATAAAACAATACTGTCAATACCATTGTGGATAAAAGTGGGAAGATACTGAAATTCTCATCTCCTACTGTATAACTAACTGATCTGTACAATTATTTGGTCAGGTTTACCAAATATGTGGATAAACATATGCATGCCCCATGATGCAGGGACCTTACCTTTAGAATTCCACCTGGTATAAATGTATTCATATGTTAAGGACAGGCATACAAAGAATTCTTGCAGCATTATAAAAAACTGGAAACAAAAAAACAAGTGTCTATCAACACTGGAATAGGTTACAGTAAATTATTTGCCATTACACTATGTAGCAGTAACAATTAACAAGCTATCCATAAAATATGGAGTAATTTAACAAATTTAATACTGTACAAAACAAATCAAACACAAGAACATTATATTGGATGACTGCATGGTAGTAGCAATTACAAAGTAATGGAAAATATTACAATGCAATAGAAATCAATATTGGTTATATTTTGGGGGGGAAGATGAAGGAGATAGGTGATTGAGGACAAAGAAATCTTCTAAGGTGAGAGATATCTTCTTAAATTTCCTAAATTTGTAGGAAATGCATATATTATATATTCTATACATAGTTCATGAAGTATGTCCTTGTGTGAATGCTGTACCTCAGTCAACAATATTTAAAGAATGCTCTGAGAGAATGGTATCACCTAAATATTATAGCAAACATTTTATACAGTGAGGAAGTATAATTAGTACTTCTGTCTTGAAATAAGGGACAAGATAGAAGGTATTCTGACACTTCCTCAAGTCAGCATTGTTTTGGGTGTTATAGCCAGTAGAATTGGTAAAGAAAAAAAAAAGTTATAGCTCTTTGAGAAAAAGAAAATTTGGTTGTTCAATTCAACAAAAATGTTTCCCACTTAAAAACTCCCAAAGATTCAACTGGATACAGAAATTAATGGAAATGTTTAATGAAATAGATGGAATGAAGATCAAATTTTAAAATTAATAGCTTAAAAAGTGGCAATATTCATTAGAAAATTAAATGGAAAAGTCTACCTGCAGCAACAGCAATAAGTCTAACAAGAATACGTAATAAGTCTATGTCATAACCGCAAGGCATTGCTGAATCGTATGAGAGCACAGGATAATATATGAGACAACCTATGCCTTTGGATGGGAAGATGCACAACTATTACCTGTTTCCCTAAATTGTTAATGTGAATTCAGTTTCAATTAAATTCCCTGCAGGTGTGTTTTATGAAATTGACATGCTGATTCTAAACTTCACTGAGGAAAAGTGAAACAGAAAATTTGTCAATAAAACCATGATTCCAAACAATAGGGGGACAATTATATGAAGAATGATAATATAAAACAGTTTTAATAATTAAACCATGATATGACACTGCGACTGACAAATTCCTAAGTGAATCAAAATAGACAACTCAAAAACATACAGTAAAAAAAGTTTGTGCATTTATAAGAGTGCCATTTCAAAAATCAGTGAGGAATGGATTGTACCCAGTGATTATATAACAATTGGCTATCCATATTTCAGTTATTGGTTTTTCCTACATATATAAAATATATTAAACAGTTTGTGTTTATAACACCATGTTGCATTTGAAATGCTGTCAACACACATTATTTGTCAATATGAATTAGTTGGGTATTTAATAATAATTAACAACTAGTAAATTTTCACAAACATACACAAACTTTGAAAATACAATATTGGTATGAAGATGATCTACTTACAGAGAACAATCTAAATGGCATGAGGGGAAAATATATCTCAATGTCTATTTAAAAGAAATTTGGGAAGTGATTGTTTCTTTTATTCTCATGAACTTATTTAAATACCAAATACAATTTGTGGAATTAAGAAATGGTCATAAATTATTTTAAAAATCAGAAAAAGAAACATCATGTACTTTAATGTAAAATAATAAATGGCATATAAATTCAATATTGAAAAATGATATATGTAATAGAAAAGATGGAAGTAATACAAAATGAGTTATGTGAAAGGCACAGTGACAGTTGACTGTGATAGATTCATAGTCAAGTCAGCATGTTCTTCCAGTGTAGAGGCCAAGACATTGAGTTCCAGAGGTTGATTGATACAGTGTCCTTTATGGTGGCATGTCCTAGGAAGTAATTTATAGACCCTGTGATTTAATTTCTTCAACTGTAAAATAAGGTTAATACTAGTGCTTATCTCATGGAGTTATTCTGAATATTAATGAAGTGATGTGTATAACACCATGCTGCATTTGAAATGTTGTCAATACGCATTATTTATCAATATGACATCATTGTACCTTGAGATCAATTTGGAGATGTGTTCCTTGTCCAGCAGAAACAAACTGAGGCATGAAGTAATAGTGAACTTAGAATAAAATGAAAATGTGCCTTGTCACTTACTGGTTAGTTTTTATGGTGGGAGTGAATAGAAATCTGGGGTATTAATAACCATCTAATTGCCAACAAATGATTGTTTGTAAGTAAAAATCACAAGACAGCAAGAAAAAAATATTGTATTTCTTAGGAATGGACCACTCCCATTTCCTTTCAACAGGAAGACTATAAAAAGTGATAAGACACCTGCATTTAGTAAATGAGAAACAGTGAAGAATTTTAACAGAAACCTTTTCAAGAAGGGTTGCATTTATTGATCATTACTATGGCCCCTGGAAGATTCAGTTTTCTTATAATTCTGCAGAATAATTATAATATTTATCAAATATCTCAGTAGTAGAAATTTTATATGTATCTATTATAATTCATTTATTGTAAGTTCAATGTTTTATATAAGTTACTCCATTTAATGCACAAAAATTTGAATGAGTCAATGTTACATTTTACAGATAAAATACTAAAGTTTAGAGAGCATGAGGCACTTTTCTACACATTAGAAATTGAACTTCTCAACCCATGTTTCACTAAAAACATTATCTTCCTATGACTTCTTTCTCAGGGCAGGACTTTTGTCCTGCCTAAGTCCAAAACATAGCATTTTTAAAAAATGAACTCCCTTACACTTGACCCACGACATACATAGACAAAATAATTAAAAAATAACCATCCTATTGATTTATTTTTCAATGTTTGGCTGGAATCAAACTAAGAATTCCTGTTCTTTCAGCTTCTGGTCTCCGTAGGCCAGGACCACTTTTTGCAATACTAAGTTCTTTAAGAGCTTCCAGGGGTTTCCCTGGCCCAGTTCCTCCTCAAGTTTGTGGATAGTGAAATTATTCTAAAAGATGCATCCATCTATGGTATTCTGTGCTTAAATACTCTCACTTGATTCCTTTGCTCTACTAACAGTGCCCAAATTCCTAAACATCCTTTATAAGGCTTGCATGTGTTCCCACATACTTCTTCTTGCTTGTATCAGCAGCAAATCTACTGCCCCTCAATTCAATCTCAAACCTTCTGAGATTTATTCACTTTTTAAAAAATTCAGCAAGTTTATTTCCATTAATAGTTAGATGTGCTTTCCCTTTACATATGTCTAATCTCTGTTTATCTTTTAAAATACATCCTACATATTTCATATTGTTTTTTCTATAAAGGTGTCTCTGAATTTGAAGCCTTATGTGTTCCAATTAATCCTTGTGACCTTCCTTTTTCAGTTAAAGTTTCAGATTGCACCACAAATGATGTGTTTTCTATCCCCTTTCCCCACTCATCAAACACACACACACACACACACACACACACACACACACACACACAAACACACAGCTTTATTCTTTTCTTGCATAGGAATTTAGTAACTTAATCTTTCTGGTCAAAGTTCACTGTAATTCCTGAATTTATTGACTGATAGTAGCTACAGTATTTCTTAGACATATTTGGAAGGGGGTGCCTTTTCAATGGATTTTATTTCTCTATGAACTCCATGGTTTATGTTTGGACTCTACCCTTTACTCCCTCAATCTTACAACCCTTCTATGTCTTTGAAATACATTGCTCCAAATCATGTCTCTCCTTACAAAATTTCAAGGACCTGAGGGAATATGTTAGTGTTATTATGGAAACTACCCATTTTATTTTCCAAGAAGTAGCTGACAAACTATATTATGTGTAAAGAAATTGTGAAATGTTGCTGTGGAAACTCTCTGGAGCCTAAATATCTCTCATTGAAAAAAAAAAAAATCTTTGTGAAACATGGTATTATTTTTTCAAAATTTCCCTTTTATATGAAGTAATAATTAAGGATTTCATCTAGATTTTACTAAAATGTCATGGTTCCTAATTATGACTGAGGCTAACTGGAGTGTTTAAGGACTCTCACACCTTCTCTTTCTGTGTTAGACAGGACTATGAAGAGCTAGAAAAGCAGCTGAAAGAAGTCTTTAAGGAGCGGAGCACCATCCTCCGTCAGCTGACAAAGACATCCAGAGAGCTTGATGGGATTAAAGTCAACCTTCAGGTGAGATGAAAACTGATTCTCTCAGCAGCAAAGGATGAGCAGTCCTGTATTAATATGCATTTTTAAACAGATTTTAATGCCTTTTTGGGCTTGGCAATGGTGGTTATTATTTATTATTATATAAGCTTTGAAATGAAATGCCATCTGAAATGCAGTCTAGGGATTTGGGTTTGCAATTACAAAAAGAAGAAAATTGTGTGCTTGGCAAAGCCATCAATTCCTCACAGCTTCTAAGATCAGTTTGACCCTTACGTTTTTCATATTATAAAGTGATGAAAAGTAATTAGACCAAGAGTTAAATGACTATAGGAATAATATCTAGAAGAGAATATTAAATTCCCCCTAGGAGAGCTCTGAAGATTCCTTAATAAACTTCATTACTGAAATAAGCAAATGCCTCAGAGAGGAGACTGTCTTCTATAAAAAAATATCTATTCATACAATGAAATCTCAATCACTAAAGCAAGAATAAAGTCTACTTCAGACAAGAAATGCTTTTGAAATACCTGTCGATGTTTGAATATTTGACCTTAAGCAATGTGTTTATTAAGTACCTGCTGTATACTAAATACTTTGTGTGTATTGCATGATGCAATATTCATATCTGTGAAGTGAATATTTTTGTTGTGATTTTCATTGTTACACATAAGTAATTGTGTTTACAGAAAATAACTTACTTTTGAAAATCACAAAAGAGGCCAAAGTTTAAATGCCAGAACTCCAGCTCCAGGTCCTATCTTTTTGTAACTGAATAAATCATGTATAATTACTGTTGCCCACACTCTACTGCACAGTTTTCTATTCCTATGAGGATGATGAGGATGGTATCTGCAACTACCAGAGCTTGTTGAACTTGGTCAAAGTTCTGTTTTTGATATTCTTTCTATAACTTTTTTTAAATTTCCACATGAAAACTACACTAAGCTTATTAGTCTTATTTTATGGATGAGAAAGCAGAGTTAAAGATAAATATAGGAAGCAAGAGCTCAGAGATAACTGAGGGACAGAGCTGGTATTTGAACCCAATGTTCAAGCTCTTGTTCCAGAAATTGTGTGACATATACAAAAGAAGGAAATAAAAGAAAAAAGTCCATCCACGACCCAGTAGGACATAGGGAAAGGTAGCAGGATGACAGCAGTGTGCAATAATAGCACCATGCTGGAAGTGTGCACAGAGCACTAGGCAACAAGAACCAGGATGAAAGGGGGTGCAAATTGATTTTGAGTTTTGCAGGAAGTCAATACCTGAGATGCACTTACTGAAGTGGAAATTTGCCAAGTGAATAAGATTGGGAAGAATGTTCAAGAAATCAGAACCTCTCAGAGGCATGAAACATCTGGCAAATTGTAAATACTGCAGGCACATAGTGAAATGACCGGACTGGTCAGTATTCATAGTGCTCCCTGGACACTAAGTACTTCCATGGCAGTCAAGGCATCTAATTACGGAAAATTACTTGAATAAAAATGTGTATTTTCATGGAGTTACAGTTTTTGAAAGCTAACAACTCTACCCTGAAATGTAGTTGAAGCTTTAAAGATACCTTTGTTTATTTTGTGCCAGCCACTGTGAAAGATGTTTTTCACATTGCTAAATTCTTTTAGTAAATTCTCCACAGCATTAAGGTTAACATATCATCTTTGTAAAATGAAGTACTAAGAGTCACAGAGGCCACAGGAATTGCCTAAATCATACATATAAGAAGTAGCATTCCAGATTTCAAATTTACAAGTAAATGTGTAGCTCATTGTACATATTGTTTTCCACATACAAGTTCAAGGATTCAGGAACTTTGAAAGTTCAAGTATGAAAGTACAATTCATCTTTGTAACCATAGCACCTGGATGGGATGATAATATAGGACAATAAATAAACATATTTGCTAAATAGTTGGTATATAAACCATTAGTATCCTTGCTCTTTTAAGAGCAAGATTATTTACATAGAGTTATACCCTGCTTCCCTGGCTATTGCTGAGGAAATGACAACCAAGTACACTCTAGGTCTTCTAATTGGATTTGTCTTGCTGACCCCATCTGCATATATGTGCCTTTCATTTCTGCATTTCAGTTTTGCAGTGTTGCATTTTTTTTCGTTTGTTGTTTGTTTTGTTTTTGTTTTCTGGGGGTGGATTAAAAAGTGCTGAGGATTAAAGAACAAAACAAAACAAAACAAAAACTTTGTCAGGTACAAACTACAACCCCCTGACCTTTTAATCTTGCTTTTCTTTTCCTTCTGGTCTAAATTCTAAAAGATGGCAAATAAAGGAATAAGCATATTTTATTGTACTTTTCTCCCACTGCTTTCACATGTCTGTTTATATTCTTCAAGTCAGATAGCTGTCCAAAATAGGCTCCTTAGAAATTTCATCTCTAGTGTTCAAATAAGGAGGTCAAAAGGCTGATTTTGTGAACTAACCCAAGTCAATGACTATGCTGGACTTTGATCTGTAAATCCCACAAATGATAACATTTTTCCCATTTGAATTCCTCATCCTGCTTTCCTTGCATTTTATGTGAAGCTACTCTTTCCATGTAAAGAGAGCACCATTTATTGGTTGTTTCCAAATAAAGACCTCAGTCGGTCATATTAGGGAAGAGATTTCTCATGCATAGTTCATCCTACCACATCTACATAATAGTACTTATCATGCTATATTTATGTTCTCTTTTAAGCATAAGATTGAAAATTGTGTGAAGGCAGGCACAGGTCTTTGCATAATTCATGGTAGATATTTATTAAATAAATATTAAGAAAACAAAGCATTTGCCTTTTGCTATTGTCATTTCCCTACTTGTCAAAGCTGCTGTATAAACAATTGTATTTCCTCTCCATTTGAACTTTTAATGTCAAGAATGACAGGTTATTCTTTTAAATAGTTTATTGAGCATAAATAAGAAACTTATTAGGGAAGGTTTAATATGACAGTGTCTCTTATTAGAAAATGCCCAGGGATCTTTTCTACTTTAATTGATGGTCTCCAAATCCTGAATTTGTTAGAGTATATAAACACTAATGACTGAGACGGTATTTATATATATATTTTTCTTAATACCCTATCTGTAGAGATCATTTACAATTTTACAGGGCCCTATGTTTTTATGTATCCTAATACATTACTGACAAACAAGAAATAGACAAGACCAAACAGGCATGTGCCTTTTGACTGCTTTTATCTTTAATTGTGCCATTTCCTGACTTACACAGACAGGCTTTCTGGGTCTCCTTGTATTTTTTGAAACTATGCCAGAGTTAGTTTAACATGCCCTCCGAGAACACAGTAAAACTTCAAAGAAAGCACAGAAGACATATTTTATACTCACTTATAAAAAGACCTAGATTTTTGGAGAGTATTTTCTCCTCCATCAAACCTCTCAAATCTTGAGACTGAGCTCAGTCCCTCTGAGTCACTGTGAAATGCACAGGAAGGTGTCATAAACCCCTGTGTGCATCTTTAGAGCTTTGAGGACCATTAGGGCCTCATTTTCATGTTTCTGTTCCAGGGCAAAAGTGCAGCCGTGCCATATATGAGGTAGCCTAAAGGAAAGTGAGTCTCAGTGTTTCACTAAATAAGACTTCCTTTTCTCACTTTTCTTATCAGTCTTTAAAAAATGATGAGCAATCTGCCAAAACTGATGTTCAGAAGCTTCTGGAATTAGGCCAGAAACAAAGGTAAGACAGTATTTTCTTTTTAATTCCCCCCCCCCCCCCGACATTCTTTTTGATGTCCCATCAAATTGTATCTGGAAATTTACTAAAATTCTTTCATTTTTAAATTCCGGAATGTATTTACCTTCTTAACTTTACTTGAATATATATGTAATTCACTGGGGAATTCTTGCTTAAGTATAGATTCTTATACAGTAGATCTGAGGTGGGGCTTGAGATTTTGTATTTCTAAGGAGCTCCATGATAATGGTAATGTTGTTCCTTGTCTGCAGATCGTTGTTTGAATGATAATTTTTTTCTATAAGCAGGATAAACCCTGAGAAGTCTGCCCATTACTACATGGATTGGATGCTATCGATCACAATGGGTCATAAAGAAAAGGGTCAGAAGTTTATCTTCACATGCCTGTAAGCCAAGTGGCTCAGGATACTGAGGCATGAGTATCTCATGTTCAAAGCCAGCTCAGAAATTTAGCAAGACCTTAAACAGTTTAGGGAGAACTTGTCCCAAAACAAAAAAAATCAAAAGGGCTGGGTATGGCCAGGAGCAGTGTACAGGCCAGTAGTTCCAGTGGCTAGTGAGACTGAGAAAGGAGAATTGCAAGTTCAAAGCCAACCTCAGCAACTTAGTGAGGCCTAAGCACAACTCAGTGAGACCCTGTCTCAAAATTAAATATAAGGGTTGGGGATGTGGCTCAGTGGTATTGCGTCCTGGGGTAGAATTGGCTTGTGACTCAGTGGTTAAGTGGGTTCAATTCCTGGTATAAAACAAAAACAAAAATGAAAAAACACCTGGATATCTTGGGTACAATGAATGGTGGTGTGGTAAGGAAGGGGACAAATCTGTTAACATGATTGAAATTGCTATATTATGAACATTGATTTGTTCATTTTAGTTTTTATAGCTATATCATTTAAAATTTTGTTATAGAATGAGGTATTTTAAGCTAGAAACAATCTAATATTTACTCTGCATTTTCTAGAATCTTCTCTAGACTCTTTATATACAATTTTATTGTATTCTCACAACTACCTTGTTAGTACATATTATTATTCCCATTTTAGAGATAAGGAATTGTTGCTCAGAATTTGAGTTGATTTTTGAGAGCCATCATGATTGGAGTTTGGATTTAAACTCCACTGTCTTACTCAACAGCCCTGTCCTCCCATATTGGCTCACTAACCACAAAGTGAAAAGATGTTAAGATATTTGCACACAATCATTCTATGTGTTGTCCTTTAGGAGCCCTTCTCATCAGCCTCTGTCTCCTCCACTGACCTTGCCTCTTAACCCAGAAACCTTTCATTGGAGTGCAGTTGGATTGAGTAAATGACACTGGTTAAAATATCAATTGAGTGTCATGTATTTACTTCATTATTTACAATAACATGTACTATTTCTTTAACATGAAGTTCTCTTCAAAGTCCAGTATCAAAAAGCTTGAATAAAATATTTATTTGAGCTTGTTTTCAAAAGCACCTCATTTTAAATGATTTTATTGGTTTGAAATGCATTTCCTTTTAAAACACCTATGCTCAATATTCTACCAATATTTATGGCTCACAGAGTTAGTGATAGAGAATTATAAACAACATTTTGAACATAAATGATAGACTACTATTTATTCAACCATACAACCAAGGAAATTCTGTCATTTGTGACAAGATTGGTGAACCTAGAGAATAAGTCAGGTATACAAAGACAAATACTACTTGATCTTATTTCTATGTGGAAGTAAAAATGTTGACCTCATAGAAGTAGAGAATAAAATGCTGATTATCAGAGCTGAGATGTTTAATGGGGAGGGCTGGGGAATGCTGGTCAAAGTGTACAGTGTCAAATAAGATAATAGGTTTGAGATCCATTGTGCAGTATAATGAATGTAATGAACAATGAATTGAAAATACAAAAAAAGAGAGAAATGACTGGTCAGGAGACCAAAATATGCAGAAAATAATACTTCTGTAGAGTATTTCAAAATTAGGAAGGAAAAAAAGTTTAAAAAATAGAATAACAGAAATTACCTCCAAACAATGGATATACAGTTCTAGTCAGAGGGTTTCAGTGACTGAGGAAGACAGAGTTAGGCTGGGAAGTTGAGAAAATAAATATATTTGCAAAACTTGGTACCACAATTAAAAGCTTTTAAAGGTTGGTTCAGAGTAAATATCAATGATAAGCAATAAGTAACTCATTTTAGAAGATGATATAATTAAAGATATATTTTAGGGAAGTTATTCTCCCAACACTGTTCAGCATAGAAAGAAAGAGATGTGGAGAGGGTGAGGAAAAAAAATATATTTACAGATAGGGACACTGGGAAAGAGATATGAGGATGCCCCTGAATGTCTAAAAGTGTATCTTGAAAAAAAATGGAATGAAGCATTTTATTCTCTATGGTGACTGGTGGGTGGAGATTCCTGGAAGACAGTTTTGGACTCAGTATGGCAGTGTTCTCTGAACTGTGAAAGAATGACTGGTATCACAGCAGGTTCTGCATCTGTGATGCTATTGCAATACAAGCTCAAAACCACGTGAAAGATATGTTTTCCTATAAAGTGATGTGTGTGAGCATTTCTTATATTTATTATTGGGGTTGGAAGAAGTAGGAATTAGCTGCTTTTTAAGATTTATGTAATATCGAATTCTACATTAAAACATATCAACATTGAATAATCTGTCCCAGGTACCCCTGGAGCCATTACTTCTTTAGAATTAGAGCTTCAATCCAGCATCAAATAGGGCATCACAACAGCCAGAAATAGTTGGTCAAACCCCACTGAGTGGTGGGAAGTGGAGCAGAAGCAAGTCTGGAATCACCTCCCACAAGGGATAAAGTGAAAGTCAGGAATCATCTCCCAAAGAGGGACAAAGTAATAGTCTGTGAGGCCACCTAAAGCCCAGGAGCAGTGAGCAGGAGAAAGAAATCATCTGAGAGGAAGGTAGAAAAAGAGATGGAGAGATTGGAAAGATTAAAGATTCACTTCTTTATTCTATCTGAAAGCTTTCCTTGTTATGAAAATATGCAGAATTCACAGTTTCTGCAGTTTTGGTTAACAGATACTCTTGTTTATTTTTTATGATTTCCTAAATTGCCTCTAGATATCATGATGGGAGATTTTTTTTTGGGGGGATACTGAGAATTTAACAAGCCACATCACCAGTCCCTTCTATTTTTTTTTATTTTGAGACAGGGTCTCACTAAGTGGTTAGGGCCTGGCAAAACTGCTGAGTCTGTCCTTGAACATGCCATCCTCCTGCCTCAACCTCTTGAGCTGCTGGGATTACAGACATGTGCCACCTTGCCCAGCTAGTATAGGAGATATTTTAAAACAAATATATTTTACAAACTAATTTTTGTCAAATGTTTTATATATTATTTAAAAATAAAAATGAACGATTAAAAATGTTAAAATAATTATTATTTTAACATATTATTAGAACCTTTTTTCTAAAAATATAATTTGAATATATTTCACTCAGTTTTTTATTGAAGATTTGAGTACTCACTTTAACATTTAGGTTCCCCTTTCCTTCATTCCTTCTTTCCTTCCTTTCTTCCTTCCTTCCTTCATCCCTCCCTTCTTTTTTTCCTTCCTTCCTTCCTTCCTTCCTTCCTTCCTTCCTTCCTTCCTTCCTTCCTTCTGTTCCTCAATAGAGATAGTGTAATAATTCTAGAGTTTGGGCATAATGCTTCTGGAATATTCTACTACTTCTCTATACATCAGTTTTCAATCTGTAATATGATACAATAGTTTGAGGCTTATAAAAACACTTGCATATTGTAAGCCTACAGTATGTATGTATATTTATAACACACTAGGTCATGTTTTATAACACATTAGATCATATATATGTGTGTGTGTGTGTGTGTGTGTGTGTGTGTGTGTGTTTGTGTATATGTATATGCCTTGAATGGTTTTAGTGAAAAGTATTGACAATAATAATGAAATCCCAGATTTAAATGCCCATAGGTGGAACATACAAATGAAGACAGGTTAAACTGCAATGAAAAATCTGCTCTAAGTAAAGGATAGTAAATTCCTTGGTCATGCACATATAAATAAATCATTGTGGAACAAAAGTGACTATACTTATGTTATAATGTGTTTTGACAATATTTTCCGTTGCTAAAGAAAGTCCAAATTCATTTCAATGAACATATAGACATTGTGTCAAATACTAGAAATGTAAATGAGGACATAGAAGTTCTAAGAGCTGGAAATCTGGGAGCACCATTAAGTACTGGTGAAGAGTAGCTTGTGGTTGTGTGAGACATGGTGATCAAGGAGTGAACAGGGAATAGAATTATGTTTGTGCTATGACAATAATCTAACATTTATTGGCTAATTTTTTCCAAGGTATTGTGTTGAGAATTTTGTTACATTTTATCTTCTAAACCTGACCACACGCCTATAATAAGGCTGTATCATTGTGCCCATTTTGTTGACCAAGAAATTGGAACTGAGGGGGGTTTGTCACTTGCCCAAGTGACCAGATCTAGATTGTTGGCACTTGATTGGGAATTTTAAACTGTTTTGGGTGCTGGTAACACTAGTAAAGTTTTCTGTTGTGTTGTTGCTGTTGCTTTGAGGGTTTTTCTCTGGCCAAAATCTGTGTGCCCCCAGCACTAATCCTCTTTTAATATCTAATTTTTGGAAGTCACAACTTGAGTGATAAAATTGAAGCACAGCAACATCAATTATTAGACATATGGCTATATTCTAATCTTTAAGAGGAGGGTACAGTTAGTGAAGTATTTCCATTTGTCAAAGGAGACAGGGTGCATATGCACTCATGTCTTGAGATGCAGTGGGTTTGAATGCATACTCATGCATTTCCTTTATTATGCCCAATAATGGAAGCAGCCCTCCATTCAGAAATGTCTCTTTTCCCTTTATTTTTATAAAGAGTCTTAGGTCTGGTAAAGGATGTCTAAAGCACAGCATTATAGAATTAATCAATTAGAGGCATCAGAAGGGAGTGGTGATTTTATCCTATCAGCCAGTCTGTGGCGACTTTTCCTAACCAGCATGTTCACACCCTGGCATGCTGTCAGCGAAATTAGCTTTTCAACCCAAATTAATATATTGATTTGATTTAACACATTATGTAGCTCACTGATGATTCACACAGTGGGATTCTTATAAAACATAATAACAGGGCAATTTTCTTTAAATACAGCTTACTTTTAGCATTTGCATAAGACAAAGCCTTTTATTACCACAATATTTAGATATATTATATTCATATAATTATAGTATTATACAATTCTGTTTATCTGTTTCCTAGATGTGGGTAGATTGCAAACCTCTTTTTATAACATACATAGAAAAATAATGGAATTATGTTATATCTCCCTTTTGCTGTTTTCTACTCAAACTAGAGAAGAAATGAAGTCTCTCCAGGAGGCCCTACAAAATCAACTTAAAGAGACATCTGAGAAAGCAGAGAAACACCAGGCTACTGTAAGTGTGTTTCTTCTTTATCCCTTTGTTTTTGGGGAGGATACTGATATTTTTGTTTTTTGAAAATCACTATGGAAACATGTACTATATAAAGTAAAAATGAAAATACAATTAAAGAAGCTTTGGTCACTATCATTGGATTAATACTTGGTCATCATTTATTCCAAGAAAAGATTAATGTTACATGTGATTCTTAGGGGACAATTTTCAATCTTCTTTTATAGATAATAATCCAAGGGACAGAAATGGGCAAGTGTGCAAGTTCAGGCTCCACAACAACAGCTTTTGGATTTTGGAGTGGAACTAACCTTGAGTTATTACAGTATGCAGATTCTTAAGTCACACCCCACACCCACTGTAAAGGAATCTCTGAGGCAAGCTTAATCAATTCTGCAAGTCATTCATCTGATATATGCCTAAGCTTAAGAGTTAAGTTAGTCTCCAGATCTTTTTCCTCTCAAAACAATGTTCCCTTGACTCCTACATTTCTGCTCCTATAACTTCTATTCACCATAAGCAGGAGGAAGGTGCTTCTGAGCAATTCTGAAAGGGAGAGTTCTATCTTATTTCCCACCTATGCACCACATAAGATTGAACCCTATGTATTTTTCCAGGATCTGCATATTCCCAAGAAGAATGGCAAGCCATAGGGAACCATATAGTAAAACACCAGGATGGGTCATGAGGCAGAGGGGAAGTGTGGGCAGGAGACTTGATTGTACTTTCTGAGGCAATGGGATGGTGAGGCAGAGTAGGGTGTTTTAGGATTGCCAATTTGAATGATTTCAGTAGTCTCTGTAACATTCAAGCTTCCCAAAGTTGTGGGTACCTGACTCTGAGGTGATTAGGGGGGGACTCTAATGACCCAAAGAGTGGAAGCCCAAGAAAATGGATAGTTGAAGTTGTTTTCTCTTGATTGATGATTTTACATTTGAACAACAACAATAAAATAACCCTGGGAGGAAGACTCCCATCAGACTACAGTGAGGAAGGCAGGAAGCTAAGGCACGGTAACTCAAGCCTATTATGGGATTGTTCAGAACAAGGTGGATCCAGCACAAGAATGTAGGAGCAGACTTTTCCTGGACAAACCTTGACAAAGCATCAATCTTATAGAAATTAGAAACTTGGTTTGTAGAGTCTCCATCTAGTCACTTATCAGAAATCCCAGGACCTCTAGCCTCTTTATTGGCAAGGCATCTTTTAACAACCTTGATGAGAATATGGAGTTTTGTGTCTGAAATTCAGCTCCTTCTGTCATCTGAGACGCCTGATCCCTGGGAATAGTTTTTCTCATAATGATTGTTGACAAACCTGGAAACAAGATTGTTTCCTATTAAGAAATTGCTATTATCTGTTCTGCCCACTGGTAAGGATATGCATCTTGGTTCTTCCACGTCGTATCAATATTCAGTGCTTATTTGTAAGAAGGCTTAATGACTGGCTCTATGTACCACAAATGTTGCATAAAAGAATAGCCAAGTTTTCAGCACCAGCTTGATGATCCCTCCCCTCCACACCTGACCCAGCTTACCAAACAGGTCAAATTGCATTGCCATTTCTGCCTTGACCAATTACATTTAATAGATTTATCTGATCCATATTTAATTTGATAACAAATGATGGCAGTAAGAACTGAATAGTAGGACTCCATGTGCTATTTTCTCAGATCCTCATAACAAAACCACATTGGATTTGTTGTTGTTGTTGTTGTTGTGTTATTGTGTTGTTTCGTTTGTTTTCTTCTTTACTGAAAAGTAAAGAACTCTAAGAAGGCAAATTTCTAGTTTGAATTTACATAGCTCATATTCAAAGGAACGAAGACATGAACTCATGGTTATTCCAGTGAATTATGCACACCAAGGTCCAAAAGGAATAGAGTTATGACTTTTGAAAGAGCACAAGCCCAAGTTAGAATATCCAATTGTGGAAAATGTCATGGACAAAGAATGCTTAATTGGGAAGCAAGAGAGACATGACAGACTGAGTCACCAAGCCTTTATCTCAGCATGCTTGCAATGCCATTATTATGGCTCAACATCAGTACTTCAGGGTTTCTGTCCCCAGCCCCCTAATACTGTACTAAACTCTCTATAGACCCTCAACTTAACTTGCATTTCAGAATATGCGTGTTCTAAATTTAATTTCTTACTGGGCTAATTACTATGCAAACTTGGACAAATTATTTAACTTCTGCAAGTTTGCTTATCGATCCAATTTAGGAGGTGAATATAATTTAAAAAACCAGGTTAATTTCCCTAAAATTATATCTGACATGTAGTACATAGTAGACATTGAACTAATGTCTACTATGTTTCCTTCTCGGTTTTCCATTTTAATTTCGTTCTCATTACTTCTCAGTTGAGTGATTGTAGTAAGTCTTTCATTATTTCTTTCAGCTCTTTTGCTCTGAAAGTATGTCAGTGCTATTTACTTAACTGGTGATGGTATGATTGTATGCATATGTACTATTGAACATAATGTACAATAAATTATAAATAAACTCAATCATCACCATCATCATCATTATCATTTTATCTTGCTAGCTTTATAAATTGACTACTCTTTATTAGTAACATAGCAGGGGTTTTCAGAGATATAATAAAATTATACCTAAAAAAAGAAATTAAAATCACATACTTACAATAATCAAGAGAGTTAAAATATTTGTGAAAAAAGTTCACAATATTAATTCCTGAAAACAAACAGATTTTTAAAGAAAAAAGATATAAAAAGTGAAGACTACATATACTAAGTCATCATACACATGTCTCCACCTAGCAATCCATCTTTGGAATCTGTCGAAACATAAGTAATAAGAGGAATGCAGAAGCAGATAGACCAAACATGTATAAAATGCACTAATTTGAAACTATCACACATATAGGAAATCTCCAACAAAGTTTTGATATTTTTTGGACAAATCATTTATAGATATGCTATGGAAAAAAATGGATTAAAACAAAGTTCTATTAATTCAAGAATATTAATAGCATATGTTACTCACCCATTAAAATAAAATTAATGATTTTTAATATTAAAATAATTCCTTAAGTTGGGAAAATATATAACATATCTCCTAATAACCTTTGACTTAAAAAGAAATAATAAAAAGCTATAATATATACTGAACACTTAAATGAAAACACTACAAGCCAAGGTAATACTTAGTGGGGAAATGATTAGTTAAATGCATTTTTTAGGCAAGATAAAAGAAAAAAATAACCAATTGGTTAAAAAGCAAAATATCAAAATCAATATTGAAAAAGAATTATGAAGGCTGGATGATGAAACAATGAGAAAAAACAAATAAGTAGGACCTTGGGGTGTAGTTCAGTGGTGCAGCCCTTGCCTAGCATATGTGAGGTCCTGATTTGATCCCCAAAAGCAAAAGGAAAAAAAAGAAACAAGCAAACCCCCCAAATTTTAGCTGAGTTCTTGGAAAGATTATTATAAAGGGACTGCTGAAAGAATAAATAAGAATAAAAAGAAAGCCCCTGGTGGAATAAAGAAGAAAGCAAAACCCTGAAGAGAGTAGTAAGAAGTAAAGAGATTGAAGCAAAAAACAAACTCTTCCAACAAAGACAAGCCCAAGTCCACACAGCTTTACTACTTGATTTCATCAAATATTGAAGAGGAATTGATATCAATTCCCTTTAAGTTATTCAAAAAAATTAAAAATGAAGAAATTCTTCCAAATATGTTCCAGAAAGCCAGCATTACCCTAGTAACATAACCAGAGACACAAGGGAAATAGAAACTACCAGCGAATACTCTTGATGAACTGCTTTAGTCAGCATTTTAGCTGCTGTGACCAAAGAACCTGAGAAGAAAAATTATAAGAGGAAAAGTTTATTTGGGGGCTCATGGTTTTATAGGTTTCAGTCCATAGGAATTGAGATGAGGCAGAACATCATGGCTGAATAGTGTAGTAGAGGAAAGCAAGTTGGAGCAAGGACCCCAAGAAGCAGACAGAGAGCTCCACTCCTGGGGACAAAATGTACACATCAAAGGCATACCTTCCTCCTCAAGCCACACCCTACTTACCTACACTTACCACCCAGTCAATTCCTATCATCTGATTAATATAGGGTTAAAGCTCTCATAACTCAATTATTTTATACCTAAGTTTTCTCGAATTAGCTCACATGGAAGCATTTTGGGCACACCTAATATCTAAAAAATAACATAAACATAGTTGCAAAAATCTCTAACAAAATGCCATCAAACAGACTACTAGCACATTAAAAAGGTGATTCACAATGATGAAGGGGGATTCATTCCATGGATGTATTGATGGTTTGCATATACAGATCAATAAATGTGGTACTTCATCAAAATGAAGAGCTAAAGCTATAACCATCTCAATAAATGCAGAAAAAGACAATTGATGAAGTGCCATTCATAATAAAAAGCTGAACAAGGTAGGTAAAAGAGGGACAGATCTCAATGTAATAATAAACACCATTATATTAAGGCAACAACTGATACTACCTGAGCAGGGAAAAGCTAAAAGCTTTCTCTCTGAGATTTGAAATGAAACAAGGATGCCCACTTACACCACTTATATTCAACACAATGCAGGAAGTCCTAGCCAGAGCAATCAGGCAAGAGACAGAAATAAAGGGCATCTCAATCAGGAAAGAGGAAATTGAATAGTCACTGCAGAAAACATGATATTATATGTAGAAAATCTCAAGAAGTCCACCCTAAAATATATTAGAACTAATAATGTAATTCAGCAAAGTTGTAGGATGCAAAATCAACACACAGATACTGGCAGCATTCATAGAATCCAAGAGTGGATTATCTGAAATAAATATCAAGAAAGTAAACACATTTATAATAGCTACACAAAATATTCTGAATACATTTAAAACAAAGGGGTATAATATGTTCATAATGACAATTATAATACATCAATGAAATAAATTGGAAGAGGACACAAAAATGGAAGGACATCTTGTGCTCATGATGGTAAGAATCAATATTTTCTAAATGTCCGTAATAAAATCATTCTTAAGATTCAAGGTAATCCCTACTTAAAATAAAACTGATATCCTGGAAAGATCTACAAAACACAATTCTAATATGGAAACGGAGAAAATATTCCTGAGTAACCAAAATCATATTGAGCACAAAGAACAAATCTAGAGGCATTATACTACCTGAGAGAAAAAATATGCCACAACACCTCAGTAATTAAAAAAGAAAAATAGTACTGGTATAAATACAGACATATAAACCCAAGGAAAAAATACAGGGCCTAGAAGTATACCCATACATCTATAGTGATTTTGATAAAGATGCATGTACATTATAGGTGGGAATGTAAAGGAAGCACAGTCATTATGGAAAATTATATGGAAGGACCCTCATTTAGAAATAGAACTACCATATAATCCACTAATCCAACTAGTTAGTATACATTATAGTGAAATGAAATCATGCATGCCAATGTTTATTGCTACCTATTCACAACAGCCAAGAAATGGCAACAACCTAAGTGCCTATCAATTAATGAATAGCTAAAGATAATGTAGTACATAGAGGCAATCAAAAACCATTCAACCATAAAAATGACTAGAATCTTGTCATTTGTGACAACATGGATGAACCTGGATGTTATTATGCTAAGTGACATGAACAACACACAAAAAGACAATTGCCATTGGACCTTATTCATTTTGAATCTAAAAATGTTCATCTCTTAAAAATCGAGAGCACAATTGTGGTTACCAGAGGTTGAAAGGAGTAGAGGGATCAATGGGTACCGAGTACCAGAGGAAAGTTTAGTTCAACAGAGGAAAGTAGTTCTAGTGTTTTATTGAATAGTCAATAATAAAGAATTGTATACTTAAAAAAATCTAGAAGAAAGATTTCAAAAGTTTTTATCATAAAGAAATTATAGAGGTTTGAGAAGGCAGATATGTTAAGTTAACCTGATGTGTACATTATACAATATATACTTGCATTGAAATATCATGTTACCTCATTAATATGTAAAATGTTTATGTACATGTTAAAAATAAATTTAATTAAAAACTAAATTACAAAACAATAGAAGAATTATTCAAGTTTTGCAATATTGAGTAAAATAGGAAAATAGCTATATTCACAGTTCAAATTAATACATTATAACAGCATCCACTGAAAGTTTTGAAACTGTCCATGTAAACCTTGAACTAAATATACATTTTCAAAATTTCTACTAGAGAAATACAGTACTTGAATACGCCAATATACTTAGAAATTTATTAAATGAGGAGAGGTCCTTTTTCTAAACTGTACAATAAGAAGCAACTTTTTTTTGCACTGAAAATTATATCCAGAGGTGCTTAAGCCATATCCCTAGCCGTATTTTAAAACTTTTAAGACAGTGTTTTGCTAAGTTGCTCAGGATCTCACTAAATTGTTCAAGCTGGATTTGAAATTGCAATCTTCCTGCCTCATTCTCTCAAGCCATGAATCATAGGCATGCACCACTTAATGGTGATACCCACCTGTATTTTTAAAGAGCAATCATCTCTAATATATGCAATTATTTTCTAGAAAGTAGAAAAAGAGCTAAAACTCTCATTTCATTTTATGCACATGTACATTTGTGATTCCAAAAGCAATAAATAATAATATACCTCTACTCAGATATACTTCATAACGAGTTTTTGATGTAGAAATCTTGAATAAACAAATCCAAGAGTGTGTTAAAATATTAAACATTAAGATCAGTGAATGCTAGCATCTACATGTAAAAGAAACAGTACTGGTCACTTTGGTGTAAATTGTGATTGTTTCACTTTTTCCTATGCACTCAGTATCGAGGAGAAGATGGATGTAATATTAATGAAATAGTCTCTTGCAAATATTGGTAGATACTCAAACAGAATGCTTTGAGATTTGTATTGCTCCATGAAAACTCGAAGTAAGGATTAAATTACACTTATTTTCTCCATTGTTATTGTTGTAAATCATTACTAATTATTTTCCTGATAGAAAGAGTATAGTTGTAAGTGAAATTTGCATAAGAAATGGAGATTAAGGTAATTGTAATTGCTCTATTTCAAACCAGGAGGGAATTTGGCTTTGATTCTACAAATATTTTTGTGCTATTTTAGATATTTTTTTGCTGACTTTGATTAAATATCAAATGGCTATGCTTTTTTTCCATAAAATGATGATATTTTTTGCAAATTATATTACAAAAAAAATAGTATCTACTTAAGTCCAAAGTAAAATAATATGAAGCACAAAGACAATATTGCTTATTAAATTATAAAAACATAAAAGAAGATACATTTTCTCAACAATTTAATTTTAAAAGCAGTAAATCTGCCTTTATCTAATTGTTTATACATGTTGCTTATGAGGACATGAACAATTATTTTTACCCCTAAGCCAGTAATGGGTGACAAATCTTTCAAACCTGTCTTCTTCATGGAAACCTGGAGCAAAGAAGAATGAGCTTTCAGGTGTAACCAGAATAATTAAAGATATTAATGATCATTTGATGCATTTCACTACTCTTGTTACTTTTTATGGCTTAACTTGTCCTAAGTGAGACATAATTAGTCTGAAACAAGACTTACCTTGAAGCTTCTATTCTCATTAAGAAAGAATTATTACTGTGCTTCATTTTTTATTCAAAGTAAATATATGGTATTTCCCATCTCTGAAAATTATTTTGTAACTATCTTCTAGGAATGCTTATTTCTCCAGGGATGTTAAAACCTCCTAGGAATCTACCAGTGATCATAAAATGCTAATGCTTTTAAAATATTCTGAAAAATTTTGGTCCTGAATACATATCACATTCTCAAGTTTTTATGTCCATAACTAAGATTTAAGGAATTATAGGTCTGACAGTATATTTTCAGTATATTCTTCATTAAAGTGAATTTTTAATTATGGAAAATTTATGCTCAATAATCCTAATATGTGAAGATTTGTGGAAAATAAAATCAGTGAAAAAGTAGGTTACTTATATAATTGAAATATCTTTCACTAGTTCAATTAGTTAAAGATAAATCTGCAACATATAGAAATTTTCTGATGCTAATAAAATTCTTGGGTAGAATTTTAGATGTAAAAATCTGTCTGTAGGGAGTCATACTGTTCTGCATGCATGTCGAATTTAAAATTGCATCAAGTCCTTCCACACAATACCTTTGTTTTAATCACCTAACTTGAGCTCCCTACCTAATGAGAAGGTAAATATGACTAATAATTTTGGGTTGCTGTCTTTATCCTCATAGTTCAAACTTAACCTTAAAAATTGATATGGCGAGTGTTATATGCGTGTATGAACATGTCACAATCAAGCTATTTCATATATAATTATAACTCATCAATTTAAAAATTCTAGGGAACTTAATATGACCAAAACAAAAGATAGTTCTTAAACTTCTCCTGTTTTATGTATATTTTCAGTATCCAAATTTCTTGGTTCTGGGTTTTCGCTATCTTTTTAATGAACAGTAATGCATTCCTTCCACACCATAAAGGAAGGGGTGCTAGCAGTTTGATCTTCAGGGAAAACTAAGCCCAGGAATCAGAAGTGTTGATTCTGTCAGCTAGTTCTAGAGCTATTCTTGCTCTTAAAGACATGAAAAACAGGAATCCAATGATTTTCATTTTTGTAGTTCTCCACTTATATCACTCAACTAGTTTTCTATTCACCTGCTTCTTGTTATCCCTCTAATAACTGACCTCCTCTGCTCCTTATTTGTACAGCAATAGACTTACAATTGCTTTATCAGGTCAGATGAAGATGCAATGTTTATTCAAATACACTTGGAATAATTAGTTTGAAGTTCTAATTGTAGATGCTAACAATAAGACTCCCACGAGAAAACATCACATTTTCTTTGGTACATTACAACATTTCATACCTTTAAAAAGGAATATCTCTATCCATTTGCTCTCAAACCTGGGCACAGGACAAATTTAACAATGGATGTCTTATGAAGGGAAATGCCTAGATTACTAGATCTGACACTACAATCTATTTTTTAAGGACCATTTTTTGTAATTTTTAATTTTTTTTCTTTTTAGATATAGATGAAAGTAGAATGTATTTTGACATATCGTATATACATGGGGTATAACTTATTCTGATTAGAATCCCATTCTTGTGGGAAGAACCTGATGTGGAGTTTCACTGTTTGTTTATTCATACATGAATACAGGAAAGTTATGACCCATTTATTCTACTATCTTTCCTATTCCCAACCCCTCTCTTCAATTTTTTAAACATGATTTTTAGCCAGGTGAATGGATTGCAGTTGTAACATGCATGGTTTCTCAATTTTTTAAAAAAATAAATATATTGTTACCTGAGAAAAAATGTTTTACATAATCATTGAATATATATATGAATTGAATAATGAAGTTCCGGGTTAAGGAAAATTTTAATTAGTTGTTCTCTTTCAATATTTGATAACAAAGGGACACTCATTTTACTATACCTCAAAATAATGAAAAATATAAAAGCCATAGAAATTAATTTAGGATGCATCTACATAATACTGTATTCATTTTCAGATTAACTTTTTAAAGACTGAAGTGGAAAGAAAGAGCAAAATGATCCGAGACCTCCAGAATGAGGTAAGACTTATATTATACAAAAATTTCATATAAATCAAAGAATACACACAAATATACATAGAAATTTCCTGCAATTTTGGAGGATTGATAACGTACTAACTTGACCTTTGACTGATGAATAATGGAGAGAAACTTGATGCTCGAAATTTGAAATAATGGATAATTTCTACATTTTTATACATTTGATAATAGTATTAGTCCAAATTTCTCCAGCTCATTTTCCTAATTATATTTTGCTTAGGCTGATATTAAAATTGATTTTTATTTCATAAATTTAATTATCTCTCCAATGGCATTATAAGCAGTGAAAAATAAAGCAAGTTGAAATTTGGTTGCATTTTAGAAAAATATATCTAGAATGCAAAGTACATTTCTGACAAACTCAGATTATTGTAGATTTGAGATAAACAGGCTATAACCATTTCATGATAGACTTTAACATATAAGGCCCCTGTTACTCTATGTTTTTCCTGTTTTTGTTGTAAAATTGCTGTTTTTCTGATTTTTGATTATTTTCTGGTTTTTCCTTTTTATTTTCTTTTTAGTGCAATTATATAATTCTGATCATTGATCACTAATCACAAGTCTTCCTTGAACAATTCTAGTAATTTTGGTCTATTTTGAATCCCAAGACAGTCTTTTTTAGCACATATTGGTCTTTCATCTTCCTTCCTTCCTTCCTTCCTTCCTTCCTTCCTTCCTTCCTTCCTTCCTTCCTTCCCTTTGTTTTTTCTCTCCTTCTTGTCCTTTTCCATTACTTTTACTTTTTTTAGATAATTTAGCCAGCAAATGAACTATATTATTTCCAAAGGACTTCCATCTTGTTATCAAACTTAAAAATAATCTTTCACAATTGGTACCAATATTCAGCATTTATACCTGATATGACTTTAATGACTCTCGCAAACCTGGAAAACAAAGTATAGAATAGAAGGCAAGAACAATTCTAAGTTGTTGTTTTTTTATGATTCTATTGTATTTCAATTTTGTTCTTAATGATTTCGTTTGTGCTGAGTCTTCTCAAGAAAGTGTGCTAGAATCTATACTAAGTTTTCTAGATTTCTTGATTAAGGGGAGAACTTTCACCAGATGAGAGTTATCAGAATACTGAGTTCTGGATAATTACTTGTTCACTGGGACTCAGTGAAAGATTAAATTACTCAACTCACAAAGTGGAAGAGGAGAAGAAAGAGGTTAAAGAAGAAGGAAGAGGAGGAAGAGGAGGAGGAGGGGGAGGGGGAGGGGGAGGAGGAGGATGGCCCACAGACAATTTAAAACAAGGGAAATATTTAAAGTGATGTTAAAAATCAACACTAAAATATGAGAAGTGTTTTTGCATGTGCACACACACATGTGCACACAGCAATATGAGCCCAGCTGTCAAATAATGAGAGGATTATGCATTAATTTATATCTTTATAAGTAATATCAGTTATCTTTTAATCTAAGATAATTTTTCAAAAATCTATTATTCAATTTAGGAAAAAGCATTTTGAAAATAAAAGTACAATTCATTCATATTAAGTAAATATGAGGACTTACAAAATATATTGTTTGGGGGAATCACTTTATAGAGAAATTCTAATTTGATAACTGTATAGGCTTAAATAATTCTAAAATACCTCTACCTTCACAGAAGTAAGATCTGCTTAATATAAGCTTTATAATTAAATTTACTCATGTTCACTCTCATAATACTGAAAAATCTATGGGATGAAAACTCTTAACCTCCAGTATTTAAACTTCTTAATAAAACCTAAAGCTAGACACATATCAATTTAATGTTTAAAATTTGCTTTATTTTAATTACTTGAATGTTTGGGTTAATTATTTGGGCAAATTGCCAGTGTGTAGAGAATGAGGCAGATTTATTAAATAAAATAATTGGCCCATTCTCTGTACACTGAAATTATATGGACATGAAAGATATCCAGGAGTAAGAAAATGAAACAAACTGGTTGAACAAAATACTAAGAGGCAAGAGAGACAAATAGAAATCTAGAACAAAGTTGAAGTATTATGAATAATAACATTTGAATTAAAGTGTTGGTGAAATCTCAGTATAAGAAACTTTTGAAAAGTTATTAAAGAATAATTAACAATTTTTTTCACATGTGAAGGCATAAAAAACAGTTTTACATTAGCTCCTATTTGTTTAGATTTTAAGATTTAAGATGTCCTTTGGAGGGGAGAAGTTTATTCAGACTATAATTTTTTAAAGTAAAGAAAGACATCTCTGTGTCCCCTTCTGGGCACCCCCATCTAGAACAGACTACCTTGGAGTTTGTGGAATCAGAAATTATAATCATAACTGGGAAGAATATAGACAGCAAAATGAAGAGGAAAAGAACTGGTGAGGTGTTTCTTCTTTACACAGGGAATGGAGAATGGTACTGCAAGCTGTGTGAACTATGAACACTTAATCAGAGCATTGCAAACATGTAACTTTATGTCCATCATTTTTCATAAGAGCATCACTTTTTACCTCTGAATTGGAATGCTGTTACTTATGAAAGTTCCACTGAGACCTAGGTGTCTACAATTTTCCGCTCCTGGCCCTTTCTTCTTGTTTAAATTCTTTCTCATGACACATTCAAGTCAAATCTATTCTTTCTCAGTGTGTATTTCTTCATATCAAATTAGCAATTAATAAATGGCAGAATTATGTTAGTAAGATTTAAAACTCCTTTATCCCTTCAGTATGTTAAGGTTTGAAGCAATCGGGTGATAGCCTTGTCAAACTTTTGAGAATTCTTTTAATCAATAAAGGGTTCAAGAAAAACTGAAAATTTACAGAAAGACCTGTGCTTATAGTGGGATTTAATGCCTTCAAAATTTCTATGCTTTTCACTGCACTAAGATAACTGGCTAAACTGTGAATAGAGAAGATTCTATTAAAACTTTTCACATGCAGGAGAACAAATTAATGAAAAATCAGATTTTAATTTTGATGCTAATGTGCTCTGTAAGAAGCCAATTCTCTTCAGACTCTACATCTTAAGGAAGTAGGAAAAACTAAATCCTAAGTGTAAGATTAGATTTTGCTTATATGTTTATTTGTACTGTTATTCGTTTTGGTAATATGGCAGATACAAAGTTACACAGTAAGTGGTCTTTACCAATTTTTTTTTTCCTCAGACCCTGTACTCTCTGTGTGCAATTTGCAGAATGCAAGGTTTTCCATAATGCAAAAAATGTTTTCCATTACTTCTTAATAGTTGTGATCTTTCTCTTGCAACCCAGCTTTTAAAAATCTAAACTGAGGCACAACAAATATTTTAAAGAGCATATGTGAACAACCAGTAATTTGTTAAGTGGGCAATTCCAAACCAGAAGTTACTTGGGAGCTCCACCAAGGAGTGTCTAGAGAGATGCTTTATAGGACAAACAGAAGTAAAGCAAGAAAATATTAAATTGATTACAGTTATACAGTTGCTTTATCTGGTTATCACCTTGGAAAATCCATAGTTTTAAAATTATTTGTTAGTTTCCTCTGATTGGTTAAGCTTAAGTTCTGTTTATTTTAGTAATGGATATTCATAAGAAGTAGCTCAAATTAAGTTTTGTTCATGTTTGCGAATCTAGCAAGGTTAAGGCCACTAATGAAGCCTGACTATTTTTGACTTCTCAGTGATTCTTTAAAGCCTGATTTCCATTTTATCTCATTTTTAACACATTTTTTTCACATTCACATGTTTGCTTCCCATTTTTTATTTCGCCATTATATGATGAAATTTATATGAACATTTCCCCCAGGAAAAAAAATAAAATAAAAAAACAAAAATTCAGTCTTCCTTCCCTGTTAACTGCATCATCTGACATAGTCAATCACATGTAATCCAAAGTTGAGACTTCATTTTGAATTTTCACTTTCAAACTCCCAGTTTCTCCATCATCATTTCTAATTTTCTTGACTCTCATTCAATTTTCTCCTAGGGTAAAATTAGTTTGTCTATAATGATCTGAGATAAAAGAAAGGGTCTATGAATGAGCAGGATGGTATATTAGGCAAATCAAGCATTGTGACAAACATCTTTGATTAGTTGAAATCCCTTAACGAAACAACTGAGTTTGACAAAGTTCAGAACATTTTATGGGAGTGATAGACACTGGCATTAAAACATAGTCTATATTGAATTAGTGAGTAGATAGAATAAAGAAAGTTAAGGGGGGAATCAGAAGGAAGAAGGGGAGGTTAAGAAAAGAGAACAGCAGGGGAAGGCGGGGGAATGGAAAACAGGGAAGACAAGACCATGGCGATATTTTCCTCCATTCTCTTCTATGATGGTAGTTTTTGTTTGTTTATTTCTCCTGGAATTTGACTTCTTTTCTCTTTGAGATGCATTCACGGTAGTTACAGATAAGGATGAAACAAGGAATCATTACACTGAAAACAAATAAGGCCAGGAACCATGAATGTGCCTCACTCTTCCCAGTGATGGAAATAAGAAATTTATCAAAGCTACTTTCTTAGCCTCTCTCTATTTCATGGTTCCATTTTTCTCTCCTTCAGTACCATATGGATCTCAGACTTTAGCCCAATTTTGAGTTTACAGTCTGTCACCTATAGCTCTTGTTATTAATTCATTTAATCTCCTTTTTACTTTTTTAAACTGGCATTTCTCTAAGGTCTTTGGAAGAACAATTTCCCATAATTCTCTCTAGGCTTTCAAATAGTTCTAAGCCACTATTACTCACATTCAGGCATATGAAGGGTAGGCATGGGCTTATTAGGGGCAATGTAGCAGTGACTATTCATGGTTTTGGCAAAATGTATCCTTTGTTAAGAAAGGGAATTACTTGGCAATATAGATATGCAATAAAATTGTTAGAGGAAATGCAGTTATAGCTTGTAGGCTGGTCTTTAGGAATAGCTCCTCAAGTATACCCCTGACAAGACTGTCTGAAGAATGGGCCTCCTCTGCCAGATACAGAAGTGACCTGTCCACACCAATCTCTAGAACCATACAGCCTTATATCTTTCCCAAGAGACAGTGGACCAAAGTTCACTTGATTTCAAATGTAACACATTTTTAGAAGTATATGTTTTAAGGGTCATGTCTGATTAGTAGAGCCTAAATCATTTCTGCCCTAGATCTGCAATGACATCTGGAAGTAGAGGGAGTTTGCTTATTTGCTTTTTATTTCTCTACTTCAATTTTTCATTGAAAATAAGAATTTGTCACTACAGAAACATTCACATTGTGGAAACAATGATCCAAAGATTGATAACATGTATAAAAGGCCAGTTTTCTTAACAAATGTTATAGTGTGTGGTAAACAGCTTCAGCAGGGCACCATTGAATGGCTTTGCATAGTTGAGAAACATGCTCTGAGACCACTGATGGAGCATTCAAATGCATGTGTGTGTGTATATGTGTACATGCATGTGTGTGTACACATGTGTGAAAATACCTCAGGTGTGTAGATGGCAACCCATCTCTTTGTCTTAGGATTTTAAATTTCTTTTCTCTGACTTTTTTCTCAACTGAATGTAGATTCCTTGAAATTATAAACCTACCACAAAACATGATACTTCACATTTTTCAAAAGACAACAGTCAAGATTTTATATACATTGAAAATGAGGATCACATTAAAATCTTCTTTTAGTATCAATGAACTAAAGAAATATAGGGCACAACCTCCTAATTTGGAATTTAAAACCCAATTTATTGATTGACTATTTTCTCCAATAGAGTTACTCAGAGACCCTACAAAATATAAATATTGATATCAGGGAACCTCTATGATGCTGACATAACAGAAAAATAGGTATAAGTCTTTGTGTGTATTTTTCTAGGAAGAAGGTCGAGGTTTTCAAAAGGAGTCCAGGGCTGAAGCAAAAATAATAAAGAATGAATACCACTGATGTAAAGAAAACTTGAGTAGATTTCAAGAGCACCCATTTTGGTTCAACTGTCTTGGCTGTAAATCTCTCTAAAATGAATTATTCCATCTTCTTGCCTCAGTAAACACTCTGAAGTGAAGATGATGGGATATTTCATAATGCGATAGAGTGCTTCAGGGTCATCATTTTGAAAATGAATTCTCATTCTTGCCTGCAGACAAATGGATCTAAGAGCTTGAGTCAAATACACACAGCCCAGGACATGTTCAAATATCTTTAAATTATTTTATCACAACTTTTCCACTTTATCCAGGTGATTTGCCTCTTTTGAATGTGAGATTTATGAAATATTTGGAACAGCAGATAATTCAGATTGTCTGTATGCAGTATTTAAAATTTACTATAACACATCTGTATTAGGTCCTAGGCTTTTGTAAACAGTACCCACACTGGGAAGCTTAAAATAAAAGAAGCTTGCTCTCTCTCAGGTCTACAGAGAGGTTCAAAACCAGCATACACTCAGGTCTATCCTCCCTATGAAGGTTCTACAGAATAATATTTCCTTGTCTCTTCCTTGCTTTGGGTGCCTCCTGGAAATCTTTGAAACTCTTTGACTTGTAGTTGTGTCACCCCCAACCTCTATTTCGTCCTTCACAGTGTATTTTCTCTGTATCATTTCCTGTTATAAATATATGTTATTAAGTTTAGTACCTATGCCAATCCATAGGAGCTTTGAAAACGGAATTGCAGGTGCAAAGACCCCATTTCCAAATAAATTCACATTCTGAGATTCTATGTAGACATAAAATTTCTGTGACACTCTTTCTTCCAATAATTCCACCACTTGTGACATTTTGCATAGTCCCCAAACACATTTCGGTCATTCTTCAAACAGGAAAGGAGACAATATTTTATTAAGGGTAAG
>JAJEJO010001673.1:0-70288 GCA_020662805.1 Glaucomys volans
AAAAGGAAGAAGAAGAAGAAGAAGAAGAAGAAGAAGAAGAAGAAGAAGAAGAAGAAGAAGAAGAAGAAGAAGAAGAAGAAGACTGGAGGAGGAGGAGGAGGAGGAGGAGAGAAGGAGGAGGAGAAAGAGAGAAGAAAAGAAAGGAAAAAAGGAAAGAAAATAAACTATATGCCATGATTGGAGAAGATAAAAATAAATCACATTGGCATACTGAAATCCAGAGAAGACAAAAAAAGGAAAACAGGAAAATGAACCAATTTGGCAAAATAGAATAAAAATCATCTATTATAGACATTATACATTTTGTGTCATTCATTCATTGTCAGTAGCAATGTATAATGCTGGAGGGACTTTGGAAAACAAGTCAAGGTCATTTCCTCAACTTGTTAACCATGGAGATACCACATGACCCAGCCATTTCTCTCCTTGCCTTACCTTCAGAAGAAGTGACATGGTCATGCTAAATTTTATTCACAAATGACCACAACATCCTTATTCCTAAGAATGAAAAAGCAGAAACAATGAAGGAATTGATGAATGAAAGTCTGTTTATCCATTCAATGGAATACTATTCTGCAACAAAAAGAAGCACAGACACAAGTTAACATGCATGAACTTTGAATCCATTATGCTGAATGAAAAAGCAATCCCAAAAGGTCACATATTGTATGATTCCCTTGATGCATGATCAAGGATAGGAAATTCATAGAAACAAAACTTGGATTTGTGGGAATAGGACTTGTACTGTGGAGCCGTGGTGACTGGTGGTATGGGATTTATAGTTGAATGGTAACCCAAGATTCCTACTTCTAAGTCATTGTGCCTGATAAAAATGCCTGATTAAAGCTACAAAAAAAAAAAAATGATTACAGTGTGTTAGTTTAAGTAATGATAACTGGGGAAAGGCTGGTCTCTCTGGAAAAAAAAAAAAGTCAACATAGAAAACAACAGGAAAGAGTAAATTTTCTCTAATACATTGCACTTTCCCCTATGGTGTGCATACTCTGGTCTAGTTTCCCATACACAGTGTTACAAGAATAAAACTTTACACCATTGTGTGCCCCAGTATGTTCCCCAGTGCTCGCTTCCACCAAGTGGACCCATGCCTGTAGCCTCCAACGAGTCTCTCACTGTAGCCTCCCCTGTGCCCTGTGCTTCCTGTGGTTTTTTCCCCACTTGTTCTTTGCCTATGTTTGCTGGCTGTTGCATGGCTTTAGAAGCAATAGCTGCTGTTCGTGCAATTGTCTGTTCAGATGCAAGCAGGTTCACTAGATGCTCCAAAATTGCCCATGCTCAGGAAATCCAAGAAAGTTTTTGCACTCAATGAGCTATGGTTTCAAACTTGGATCCTTCTCTCAACAAATTTTCTTTCCACAGATTTGAAATGTTGCACTTATATACATATGTGTATATATGTGCACACATACATATATATACACACATGTGTGCATGTGTTTTTATGCATGTGTAGAGATATATATTAATGTATATTATTAATGTATATTTATGGTTTTAATATATGTTAATGCACAACATGTGATATGCATATTTGCATATTATATTAATATATTTTATTAATAATATGCTTAGCTAGGTGTGGTTACACATATTCCAAGTGACTGGGGAGGCTTAGGCAGGAGGTTCACAAGTTCAGTCAGCCTCAGCAACTTAGCAACTTTGAGGGAATAGGTCTCAAAATTAAGAAAATAAAAAGGGCTGGGGTGTAGCTTAGTGGTTAAATGCCCCTGGGTTCAATCTCCAGTACCAAAAATAGAATCATCATCATCATCATCAATATCATCATCATCTCTTATTTCAGTTTTGGGGATTGAAGTCAGTACCTCACCCATACTAGGTGAGTGCTCTACCCCTGAGCTGAAACTCCAGCCACAGAATTCCTATCAACATAATTTGATTTTGCCTTGAGACTCATTTCTATATATAAGGTCAGAATCCCTCCACCTATCAATTCTTAATCCTTCTAAGTTTTCTCTTCATTTATCCTTTTTTTCCCCCTCTTCCTACTTAGAGCAAGCAAACAAACAATTGCCAATGTAAAATGATGACAAAACATTGGTGTCTCTCTCAGGGAAAAGGAATGATTTTATTAGCAACAAGAAGCCAACATCGTTTATTGTAAGAATGAAATCTCATGATGGTGTAGCCATTAAGCTGCTACTCCGTGTCTTGTGGTGGCAACAGAATGAACAGGGAGAACATGGCTAAGAAATATCATTCACGCCACAACCAAGTGACAAAGCCTTGCCCTGCTTCCTTAGGGAGAGGTTTGATGCTTGAAGTCAAGAAGCTTCCCGAAAGTCATATTTTTGCATGTATCAATTATCTACAGCAACATTAAAATCAATCCCATGCTTTCTTCTTGGAAGTTTACACTTTCAGGATTTAAAGTCTAATTCATCTTGAGTTGATTTTTGTGTATGATATAAGTTAGAAGTTCAATTTCTTGTCTTTTTCTTTTTTTCTTTCTTTTTTGTGTACATTTCATTTTCCCAACCTTCTTAGAAACTGTCCTGTCTATGTTGTGTATTCTTGGCACCTTTGTCCAAGTTCTTCTCTGTGCAAATTTGTTCCTGGGCTCTTGGTTCCATTCCCTTGGTCTACAGGCCCATCCAGTCCACACAAACAGAAGACTGGTGTTCTCAACCAGCACCACACTGTTTTAATTGGCTGAGCTTTGCAGTGTATTTTGAGGTAAGAAAATTCTAGGCCTTTGTTCTTCCTCAAGATCTCTTTTGTGACACCACATGAACTTTAAGATTTTTTAAAAATTGCTTTTGTAAAAGCAATGCCATTGAGATTTTGAAAAAGGTACTATAAAATCTTTAAACTAGTTGCTTTGATTGACATAGACATTTGAATAATACTAAGTATTTTCAACTAGTGAACGAAGGCTGCCTTTCCATTCATATTTTGTAGTTTTCAGTGTGCAGGATTTTTTTGCTTTCTTGGTAAAATTTTGTTCCTGATGTTTTCTTTTCAATGTTATTTTAGAAGGGATGATTTTCTTAGTTTTCATTTCAAATGGCTATTGTTACTGTATAAAAACAAATTGGCAATGATTTTTGGATATAATAGCAAAAGCACAAAAATAGACAAGTGCAACAATATCAAACTAAAAAAGAAGCTTTAGAACAAAAAAGAAAACAGTTAACAAAATTAAAAGGCACTAAATGGACTGAAAACAGAAATAACTGGAAACCATGTAGTCAATCAGAGAATATTTTTCAAAAAATATAAGGAAATCCTAAAATTTAAAAAAAAAAAAGATCAAAGAATAAAAATACCAAGCACAGAGGATTTTAGTCCATACTAGGGGCTGGGAGGTAAGAACAGGGATAGTTGATCCATGGATATAGAATTTCAGTTATGATAGATGAATAACTTCTAGAAATTGAGTGTGCAAAATTATATAGCATCAGGACACTATAACAGTAAGATATTTTTGTACACTCAAAAGTAAGATATTTTTGTACACTCTGTACTAAGAAGGTAGGTCTAATGGAAGTGTTCTTATCACATTAAGATGAGGGAGGGACACAGGGAAACTTGGAGAGGTGTTAGACCATATCTATTTGCCTCCTTGTACTGATGTTATCCCAGGTATTTAACTGTCCATACTCATTAAATTGTACCCATTAAATATGTACCATTTTAAAAACAGTGTGATTTCAATATTTCAAAAGCTTTTAAAAACATCACAAAACTTAGCAATATAACTAATGTAACTGCTTATTACTTCTCATGACTCAGTTGTTATCTGTGTGATTCTGGATTTGGATTGGTTCTGACTGAGTTAGACTTTCTTGCCTATCCTGTGCTTCAGCTGGAACATCTGGCATGATGGTGATAGCTGATTTCCATCTTCGTCATGTGATTCATCATTCTGCCTCAAGTCAGTCTAAGCTTCTACACATGGAGGCTTCCACAGAAGAACAGGAGAGGAGCAGTTCCAACGTGCACACGTTTTGGAAGTATTTGCTGTCATTGCATTTATAAATGCTCCATTGGCTGGTGCAAGACCCATTGCAAATGACAGATTCAAGAACTAGAAAATAGATTCCACCTTTACATGGAAGGAGCTGCAGTGATACATGGAATGGAAAGAATTATGTGGCCATTTTTTTAAAAATAATCTTCCCATTTGTATTAGTCATGGTTCTCTAGAGGAACAGAATCAACAGGAAGTATGATTATAAAAAGGGGATTTATTAGATTGACTTACACGACCAGAAGCTGGATATCCACAATGACTGTCTTCAGGCTAGAGAGCTGGAAAGACCAGTAACTGTGCAGTCCAAGAAGTAGAAGCCCCCAAAAAAGAATGATCAACAGTGCTACCCTGTCCAAGACCAGGGTTTCTGGAAACTACCTGGAGAATCACTGGCAGTCTGCTTTGGAAGACTGGATAAGTGAGAATGTGATACCCTCAGATGATTGGAGCAGCAATCAAGAACCAGGTCAAGAAGAATTGAGCTTGCATCTGCATCTGCTTCCTTGTTCTTCCAACTCTTATTCCATCCAAGCCACCATCCTATTGGGCGGTGCTCCCCACACTTAGGGAGGGTCTCAACTTCAGTTCACTATCCCACATTCCAAGCATTCCTAGACACACCCTCATGGGCACACCCAGAAGCTTCTTAATCATAGGTATCTCTTAATCCAATCAAGTTGACAATTCAAATTAACCATTACACCATTGTTCAATGGATAAAATCCCTTGTCACGTTGGACTCACTTTGAAAATATCTCCTCACTCAAATAAAAGTCACAATCCAACACAAAGCAGAGGACCTGAATAGAGGATTCTGAGTGCAACACATTATCAATCCCATGCAAAGTTTACAGGATTCTATCCTGATAGCTTTGTTTGATTCCCTAATATTCAGTATTTGTTCCCCCTAATTTCTGGATTGGCATAAGCGAAAGAGTTCCCATTATGTTCTGAACAATATTATAGTTGTTATTTATATGAAGAGAATCTTAATTATTCACCACAACCTTGCTTAACATATTCCCCACAATATATTTAGAAAAGTGATTCAATCCTGTGGTTGAGTGAGTATGTAGGAAGATTGGGATAAAAATTTGTAGGCTTAACGATGACAAAACATTTTAAAAATTTAAATACTAATGAACATTGTTGTTTTCCACTAGGGCTATCTGCATTGCTTTCTGAATGTGATTTCCATTTTTCAGATAGAGAGAAGAAGGGCTAACTGGCCATCATTTTGGAAGGGGCTTCTGTTCTAGGCATTTGCGTGTTCTCAAATGCATTCAATATTTATAACTGAGACAGGTGTCATTATAGTCATTAGAAAACTGATGAAATGGAAGAAAAGAAAGGCTAGTTAACTTGCTAAAAGTCTCATACCTTGGAAGTAACAGATTTGAGTATAAAATTGGGTCAGATTCAGGACACAACTGAATCAAGCTATACTCATTTCAGATGTTTCTTCTAATTCCTACGCCCAGCAGCCTGGGGCACCTTTATTTGCCTCTCCCATATCCAAAAGTCTTTTCTGGCCCCCAATGGGTCTCTCATTCTCTGCCCAGTCATGTGATGCTCTTTTTGCAAAGATCATTTGGATGCATCCCATTGAACACACATTCTGCCCTCCAAATCAATTTCCTACATCGCTCTCCAAGAACACTCTTCACAGCTAGGCAGCAAAGCTTCATATTAATCATGTTTTCTAATTATTTATTTATTAGAACAAGGGAACTGAACACCTGGCAACATTTACATTTGCAATTAGGGAAGCAGCCTCACACCAGCAGAAGTCTGATTTTATTATTTGCCTTTGCCTTTTAAATCCATGTTGGTTCAGTGATAGAAAAATTTATATTAAAATAAATGATGATACAATAGCAGAAATAATCATTTCCCTCGCTTTTGAATTTGGTAGATACTGAACTACATTGTACACCTAAAACTCTTGAGGCAATCATTAGTAGGAAATAAACAATACACTGATATATTAATCTTATTCTTTTATTTATTTAAGATTATCAAGCAACTGTGACTAGTGTTTCAGCACAATTTTAAGATCATGTTAAATGCCTGTATAAATCTATTCTTGTATGTTTATATTTTTTAAGCTCACTTAGGATCATCTGTGATCAATTTCAAAGTCACATTAAACACTCAGAGCTTCTATGCTCTTACTGTGAAGTGAAAGTGTTAACAACGTTATCAGTCTTTTTGAGGCTTAAAATGGAAATAAGTTCATTGCCTAAACCATAGGTGAGTCATACCCAAATTAGCCAGTTAATTGGCCTACACTTAGGCATAGTGAACACAGAGATGAAAAGAGATAACTCATGTCAGATTTTAACCAACTAGGGAAGGCAAGCAACAATTAAAATTTGCAGAAAATGTATCATATAAATTAACCTGTATACACAATAAAAAAACAAACATCAAACACCTATGACTAGCTTTGAATCTGGGTATAGAAAAAAAATAGCCATCTTTTCTGAATATGCAGTATTTACAAAATGATGAAAGGACATAGGAGTATGTTGTGGTTTAAAAACTAGGTATACCCCAACAGCTCACCTGTGAGACAATGCAAGAAAGCTTAGAGGTAAAATGATTGGGTTATGAGAACCTTGACCTGATCAGTGCATGAATTCACGGACAGAGATGAACTGAATGGTAGCTAAAGGCTGACAGGGCATGGGTTCCTACAGATGTGCCTTTGGGATACATATTTTGTGTTTGGCCAGTGTAGTCTCTCTCTCTCTGCTGGTGCGATGTCTTCAGCTACTTGCCTCCACCTCTCTTCCGCCATGATGGTCTGCTTAAACTCAGGCCCCAAGGAATGGAGCTGGCCATCTATGAAATGAGACTTCTGAAACTGTGAGCCCCTAAATCAACTTTTCCTCCTCTAATTGTCCTTGGCAGGTCTTTTAGTCACTGCAGCAAAAAAGCTGACTAAAGCAGGGTAGAAGTTCTAAAATGAATGGTTATAAAATGAGCCTTAGGTGGTTGAAATTTATACTATAGCCAGAAGTATTCCATTGAAAGTCAAGAGTCCTACTTTACCAGATTTAATTTAGCCAGTGTGTACTTTGTGGGAGGGCAATTAAGACTGGAGAGGAGAAAGCCAGTTGGAACACTATGTAATTGTAATTTCTCACATCATGCCAAGTCCTCCAACTTTCTGGATTCACTCTTTAAAACACAAACTCCCAAAAAGAGCATTTCTTTTCTTTGGAAGAAAATTTCATACTTCCTACAAACACCAGTTCCAACTGCATTGATGATAAAATTAGAACAACTCTGTCCTGTTGGAAGGACTTTGGGCTGGAAATAATGAGGATCCAAACAAGGGAAGTGAAAATGAAATTTTAAGAAACCACACAGAAGTTTCCCTCTCCTACCAGGTTACAAGCTCTCAGATAGAGGACTGTGTGCAAAATAAGAAATGCACATCTGAATTCCTTAAAGCAAAGGTGGTACTTTACCTTCCAAAGGCATGGGTAAAACTTCAGATCAGTTTTTGTTTGTTTGTTTTTTTGTGGTGCTGGGGATTGAACCCAGGGCCTTGTGCATACTAGGCAAGCAGTCTACCAACTGAGCTATATCCCCAGCCCATTCAGATTGGTTTTTAAATGGCTTGCAAATACATGGAAAAGAGAGTAAATTGTAACAAAGAATAGTCAGAAAGTCATGTTACATTGAGCAAATTCTTTAAGCCCCCCTTTCTATAAGGAATCATGTTAACGTATGAACATTGTGCATCATTAATGTATAATATAAGAGAAATACAAAGTACACAACATGTTTTCAGTAAACTTATGCACTCGTGATACCACAAAGTCTATGGTTATATTAAAGATATTTTATGGATTTCTGTTGACCAGAAAATTTTCAATGAAGAAAATTTTCCCTTCAATATAAGAAAAGAATCAATGAAATAATGATTTGGGAATAATATTATGTATATATTAATCCATGTTAGAACTTGGGAACTAAAAGTAATAAATCTTACCTCTTGGGAATGGAAAAGTAAGAAAATTTATTTCCACATATCAACAAAATTTGAATAAAGATGCACTTAAAGAGATACTAGGCAGCTGAATTGCTTACTTGGTGGGGAAGCAATTGCCCTACTTGGGAAGTGCTAGCTACCTGCATGGAGAACAGATGTTACCACTTTTACTTAATGTGGTAGCAGGAAGTTGGTAAAGATAAAAATTCTGTGCTATTTCTAATGATGTAATTTTTACTGTTTAGTAACTTTCAAATCTGTGTATACCTGGAGGAGACAAGAACACTTATTCTCTTTTTCTTTCTCTCTCTTTTCCCTTTCTCTGCTATATATACATAGCACATCAGCTTTACAGAACATTCATTTCCTTCCATACATGTATGCCAGCAAAATGTTGGTCTCCTTAAAAAAACTGACGCAATGTCTATAGACATGACCTTTTCCTTGCTCCATTCAAAGCCAACACACATGAAACTATATTCCCCAACAGTAGGCTCTTTTGTATTTATGATTTACAACTGTTTTTGACATGATAGAAACAAATTCTTTATACTTAACCTCTATTGTGTTATTCACAGACACTTTTATAATGATTACAAAGTCTACTTACCACTTTTAAAAATCCCTCTGAATAAAGTCACACTTGCTAGTCATCATTCCTATCTGTGTCAAACTATCTTATCTCGATAGTGATTAAAATTTGTAATAGCAAGTAATGATAATACTTACCAATTATTAAACATTGTTTTTGCTCTGGGAGAAGTGTACTCAGTATTTTACCTATAATGTTCACTGTAATGCAAATTACTATTGCATAAGTTCAAAGATGAGCCTCAAAGAAGAGGCAAGTAAAGAATGATAAGATAAATCTGTCACACATCAAGAAAAAAATCTGAGATTTATTTGAGTTTTTTTTTTAAAAAGTGACTCAGAAGTTGTTGTAAGAAATATATAACCTATTTCTCTGAGGAATTAGCAAACTCAGAAGGTAGATTGCCTATGTTCTAATTCTGACTCTAAAACATATTATTGCAACACTTCACTCGACATAATTGTAAAATAAAGTTGATAGAAACAGTTTCTACTTCATGGGACATCTATGATGGTAGAATTACTAATATATGTGAATGAGGGGTAACTGTTAAGCACATTGCTTATTACTAGCAATAAATAATATCATAATTAGAAATTTTAGCAGAGAGTATTCTTTAGTTTCACAACCTAATAAGCTGGAGGAAGTGATAAACTGTGAAACATAAGACTATCTTGCACTTTTTAGGTGAGGTCCAAAGCTAGAGTAGAACCTGGATAGTGTTTCATGGAATCTATTCTCTGATGTGTCTTAAGACTCTGTAATTTACATTCAGAAGCTGCAGGAAAAGAAAGATGAACTTCAACGACAGGGAAGGGATTCATCACTTCCATGAGTATCAGTGGCCTGATCTTTTTTGTTTGGGGAATTCTTAATTTGGCTCCATAGAGAAATTCCTCTTTTCTGTGGGATGTTGTTAGTGAACTGACTGATCTTCCCTTTTCCCTGAATCTAAGAATGAGTTCATGCCAGGGAGACAGTCTAACACCATCTTGGGTCCCAGTGTGAGGAGGCCTGACAACTTAAGAGCAAGAAAGACTTAGTATCTGTCTCAAAGTGATAAAAGGATTCTGAAGAGCTGACTTCCAACAGGACACTGCCGACATATGAGGAGAAAATGATGAATTAGTCTCAGACGTCTTCACTGGGCACACCCCAGATTTCCAAAGAACCTAGTTTACACTATTCCCCCAGTTGTACATAAGAAAACTCTGGCCTTCAGCAACTCCAATAATAGGAACTAAAATTGAGAGAAATGTGTGTACATCACAATATTTGAAGCAATAAAATAGGACATGTAGAATATCGCTAATATCAACAGAACATATGACATACACATATGTGTCTGTGTTTGTGTTTCTACCTTAAATACATATTGGAAGGAAAAATATTTGAATAATCCCTAGATTATGGACTTTGATTTCTATCTTCTCTGTTACCTATATACTCTTTCTGACTCTACAATGAACATGAAGCAGAACCTATGTAAGGGAAAACATAATGCTTAATAGAACCCTCAAAGTAAGTGCCAAATTTCTAAATGGAGCAATAATTCTATATGGAGGATAGTTTGTTGTTTTCAAACCAGGAAAAAAGCAATGATATACTCTGGAGAACTATGCTACTCAAATCACAAAGAAAAATAAATGATACAGAGAAACACTTCTGAAGCCTTTATGTTCTTCTATGATGGATTTTAAAATAGAAAATAGGAATACATGCCGGGTGCAGTGTGCACGCCTGTAATCCCAGTACTTGGGAGGCTGAGGCAGGAGGATCGCAAGTTCAAAGCCAGCCTCAGCAACTTCGCGAGACCCTAAGCAACTCAGTGAGACCCTGTCTCTAAATAAAATACAAAATAGGGCTGGGGATGTGGCTCAGTGGTGGAGTGCCCCTGGGTTCAATTCCCAGTACGCACAAAAAAAAAAAAAAGGAAAAGAAGATAGGAATACAATAGATTTGGCTATTACATTTGTGTAGGTGACAGTAATTTGCCAGTAAAATTAACACGCATGGTCTTCTGGGATCCTCTTAATGTTATGGTTCGGTTACTATGTTCCCATTTGGCATTTTAAATGGACTTTGGGAAGTCATCCTACTGATAACTCCATGGGCAATAAATGTATTTCAAGTGGCAAAAAAAGAAAACAGAAAGATAAATAAGAAGAAAGAAAGAAAGAAAGAAAGAAAGAAAGAAAGAAAGAAAGAAAGAAAGAAAAAGAAAGAAAGAAAAAATTAATTGCATCTCAGAAACTCTCTACCTGTGGTGTGAAGAAAGCAATACCCTTAATAGAGGTATAAAAATCACTTAAAAGGGTAGATAAATTATTATGCAGTATTTTGATTTTTATACTCAGACACGTCTATGAAATGGGATTGGTAAAAATCTGCCTTAGGAGAAAGTAAGTAAATGATAATGTAAATTTTGGTGTTTCTTATATACTTTTATTTTTCCAATGGAATTATCCTTTTTACCCCAATCACGTGGAATCAGAACAATCATTATAGATGATATGAGCTATAAAAGAAAAGACTGCTATTGTGCTGAGCCCCAACCATACACAAGATGCATTAATTGTTACACCTACTGGCTAGATGAACCCTTAGAAATGCCTTATGAGAGAGTAATACCCATTCCCTGTTTAAAAATCATCTAAAGGGCCTGAAAAAAGTAGAACGGAGCCCATAGATCATAAGAATAGCTTTGGGGTTTGAGGCTGACCTCTTTGGTTCCAAAGCCATTGTGTTTTATTAGTGATTTTGTTTTTGCCTCTATAGTAAATTTCTGGATGGAATTTCACTATGTTGTCCAGCCTTGATTCAGATTACTGAGTGCAAGGGATTCTCCAGCTTCCACCTCCCATAGCTAGGACTATAGGTATACTCCACAATGCTAGAATTTTTTTTTTTTTTTTTGTACTGGGGGTTGAACCCAGGGGCACTCCACCACTGAGCCACATCCCCAGCCCTATTTTGTATTGTATTTAGAGACAAGGTCTCACTGAGTTGCTTAGGGCCTCACTAAGTTGCTGAGGCTGGCTTTGAACTCTCAATCCTCCTGCCTCAGCCTCCCAAGTGCTGGGATTACAGGCGTGCGCCACCACGCCCAGCCTATTATTTTTAATAACTCAAATTTTAGGGCAGGCACAGAAGGAAGGTCCTTGAGTTTTAAATTTTGTAACTAGAGAACTCAAGAAGATGTAAGAGATTATGCAATGTCATGAAAATATCTGTAAGTTGAGGCTGATGCATCTGAGTTCACCATGATATTGTTTATACACAGACATGGAAACATGTACATATACATAAATACTTGTAGACATGATGATTCTACTTTTGATAAGCTAGGATAATCTCTTATTATCATTGAATCATGACTTCAGCAGTTTCGTCTTGGCATTGGTCTTAATAAGGGTAATTAATTATAGCTGTCACATATCTCAGTGGCTTAATACAGTGTATTTATTTCTATTCAAAGACTGTTTGATTATAAGGGAGGTGGTTTCACACTGGTTTTTGATTATCAGTAACTTTCTCTGTCATAGTTATCAAGTCATCTTTTCAGTAAGTTCTGGAATTTCATCTTGCATCAAAATAAAAGAAAGGAAGAGAGAGGAAAAAAATGGAAAACTTACATCTATCTATATAGGCAGTCCACCAATAAAACAAAATACATCATCAGTCAGTTTATGAAACATCCTTCCACCTAGTAAAATTACAAAGAAAGGTATTTAAAAATTTTTAATCAATGTCCAGCAATTATTAGAATGTGAAGAATGCTCTCAGATCTCATCAGTGAGTCTATTAGTCATTTTTCATTACTGTAATAAATACTGAGATAATCAGCTTAAATAGAGGAAAGGTTTGCTTTGACTCACAGTTTCACAGGTTTCAATACATGGTCACTTGACCAAATTGTTTTGGGGCCCACAGCGAGGTAGTACATCATAGTGGAGCTGATGTGGTAGAGCAATGCGCCTTACTGTATGGCAGTCAGGAAGTAACAAGTGGAAGAGGAGCAGCCAGGGTCCAACTTCCTCTTCAAGAGCATGCTCCTCAATGACTTGACTTCCTTCCTCCTCTTAACAATTTACCACCTCCCAACAGCGCCACATTCTGGGAATCAAGCCTTCAATAAAGGACCGTTGGTATAATCGACATCCAAACAGTAGCAATTAAGAATGCAAACTGGTAATTAATTTTTTCAAAGAATCGACTACATGAAATAAGATGTAAAAGTATAAACGTTAGAGTCAAAAGTCAAGTTATAAACATTATTTTTGAGATAATTATCAAAGAAGTGCCACAAAGATATATATACATAGGAAAGTGTTTCCTTTGACAATGTTTACATAAATAAAACGATAAAGTAATTTATGTGTTCATTAGTTGGAATTGATATTCATCTTAATGTATCCATACATTTTGAACATTTCAGGTTACAAGGTAATTGTAAATTTTATGGGTAGATAGGGTATGGATGGATAGATTCAGAGATACCTAGGTGAAAACCTAGTTAGATTCATGCATAGATGCATAGAAACATAGATGAAAAATATGGCTGGAATATATTGTTAAGAAAGAAGGTGATAAAATTTGGCTTATCCCAATCATTCAGATTAGCACTGATTAAGAAAAGAGTGGATCAGGTAATATTTACTGATCATCTATTTAAACATCCAGGGTGTATTTAGTCCATTCAGAAACTGTATGTTATGAGTGTTAAAATCTATACCATGCAGAGAAGGCAGAGTTCAACTTATCGAGCTGAAAGTGGCACTTTTGGGATTTCGACATGGGTCGGTTTGGTTCCAAACCCGTTGCTCTTTCTACTGCATCAAGCTGCTTCCACAGCAGTCGGAACTTGTCTACATCTGTTCTATACTTGTTTGCATTTTTCCATTTTGAAGCAGCAGCCACCCCCCTGTCCCACCATTCTCAGCAACACTTTGATTTCCCTTCCTATCGCTGAGGCAGATCTGCTCACCTCCCTGGCATTCATGAGCAGCTCTGCAGAGTGCCTGAGCATCTGGCAATCCACCCAGCCAGAGTGACTGGGAAGGACAGAAAATCCCTCTGAGAGCCGGCAACATCTGTTTGATAGGCAATGAAAAATAAACCCATAATAAACTCATTTTAGGAGCAAAAAATGTCTTCTCAAAGTGCTGATTATTCATTTTATGCAAGTGGAGTAATGCTGGTCTACTTGACAAGCAGAAAAACAGCGTGTCCAGAAGCAAATGATCACAGCCAGAGGGTGAGCTGCTCACACCAGGAGCAAGCACAGGCGATGGCAGATGAGGAAGCATTTAGAAAGATTACACGAGAAAGCCCACACCACCTGTGGCTGGCTCCTGGCACAGAGATGTGACCCAGCTGGTTGGATGGGGTGCATACGTGTCAGGAATGAGTTTCAACCCACGAGGAATGACTTCCTCATTACTCCTGACTGCCAAGCTTCTATCCATTCAGATAGTCACCAAAGCATTCTGCCTTTATTCATTCAATCTCTGTTTTCTTTATCTGAATATTTATTACACCATCCAGTGAAAACATCTTTTTATTACTGAATATCCTTTACAGATGATGTGGGTGAAATCTGGGGTGGTTTTTCTTAGAGAAGCCTAAAGTTGAGAATTTGTCCTGATGGCAGTTGACATTATTCAATTTAATTCTCACAAGACACAAATAAATATAATGAAACACTGTGAAAGAAGGTAAGAAAATAATTGTAGGGTGAAATCATCCTTGGTAATATTTATACAGAATATAAATGTGTCTAACTGACTTAAAATAAAAACTCCATTTTTTTTTTTCCTGAATTTAGTTAGAACAGGGGTTCCTTGAAGGGTTTACGTTTTGTTGGTTGGTCAAGTCATTATCCATCATATGAAGAACAGAAAAGGGATTTGGCCATACAAAGCAAATAAAGCTCCCTATGTCCTTACAGAAATGTTGAAGCCAGAGACAAGAAAATACGAGATTGAAAAAAGAAAGAGCAAGCAAGAATGGAGAAACAGTATCTCTTATATGTAAGAAGTCATGGTAGAAAAAATCAGGGGCTGGGGATATAGCTTAGTTGGTAGAGTGTTTGCCTCATAAGCACAAAGAACTGGCTGGGTTCAATCCCCAGCACCACAAAAAAAAAAAAAAGAAAAAAAAAGAAAAAATCAGAACATGATTCCAAGGAGAAGGTAACTGTCAAGATGGAGGCATGACAGCATGGGACAGGAAACCCCACAGACTTTCCACTGCTGACACTGAACGCATGGTATTAACACCTTAATCAGAGTGCAGAAATGTCCTTACACTACACATATGTGGAAACTAACTCTGACATTAAGGCAGATGCAATACTGTTCTTCAAGCCTCTGTCCCTTGACATCTGGAATGTACCATTTTTTACAGGAAGAGTTATGGTCCTTGGGGTCAGATAGCTTTAGGTAGGATGCTACGCTCCCCTATTTGTAGCTCAGTGACTCTGGACAAGTTGTAACTCAGCATCCTAATGAATAAAATAGATGATAAAATAATGTTGGGTTGATGTGATTGTCATAAGCATTAAATGAGATGGTATTTATGAAGTACTCAGAAAAGTGAATGATACATACTAATCATTCAATAAGCTCTAGCTATTATTCCTATAATCATGACTGTCATTATTTTCCCTTGCTATTTTCCTCATTAGTTAAATTTGAATAATGATACATAAGGTTAGAGTCAATAATAAATGATGTGCATTTTATGCTTTCTACGTGCTAACGGGATTTAATTTGGTTTCAAAGGCATACAAATAGAAATATGTTGTTTATCCAGATGTTTTAATAAAGGGATATGTAATCAAACAGCAATGGACATCTAACTAATGTATTTTCACATGACAAGACAAATCCTAACCTGAAGTTCCTGAGCTAGATTGTGGAATGTTCAAAGTGAAAGAGGATCCATATGCCTCAGGTTGAAGAAAGACTTTGTGCATGGAAAATATGGTAACCATTTTTAAGTCACAAATTTAGATGTTCAACAGTTTGGATGCTCACTTAGGACTTGTCATGAGAATACCATGAAGAGCAGCAAGACCCTACCACAAAATGCTTACCTTATAGATTTGTGAAAGTGCTACTCTTCATTTCATGAAGAATGCTCTCCTAAAGGTCCCTCAGGCCAAGCCAAGGCACTGCTCTGTCCTCTCTTGCTCTTCATGGTCTTCCCATTTCTCTGTGGTCAACATCCTCACATCTTTGTAACTCAACATCTCTTATAATCTCATAAATATTCTCTTTACCAGATGAGTAGATTGTTCTCATCCGCTTTTCTACATCATCCTATAGCTTCCAATAACAATTGCCATATTTTACTTAAATACGTTTTTATAAATCTATTTTCCCCATCAGATTCTCTCTCCCTGAAAGGAAGAAACACTGTTGCCTTCCCTGGCTTTCACTATTTTCATTGTGTGGATCACTATCTACAAATATTTTATATTTGTTTGTATATTATTTATCTCCCCTCTGGAAAGGTTTGTTTGGTGTTGCTTGTGGTATATTTGTCTCTGAGTTCTCTATTTATATTTTCAGAATCTAGAGCTTTTCCTGGCACATTGTAGACCTTAAATACATATCTGCAGAACATATGAATGAAGGGATCCTATTTACAGAGATTAGCATAGTGCTTGTTTATCTTAGCTACTGAGAAAAGTTGTGTTGAATTTCACAGGAGAAGCAAACTGTGATGCGACTATGCTAGTTATTCTTCAAAGCCATCGGTTTGCACTCAGGCACCCTCCTAGCTGTCAGTGAGAAGGATCACACAGAGGCAGAGCTCAGAGATTGGAAAAAATGTTAAAGAAAGTTCACACAGAAAAAACAACCTGCTGCAAGGCGCAAAGGCATGGAACAACGAGGTCTGACCGGGGACTTACAGCAAATGATGCAAGATAAGGACAGAGTTCCTAGAAAACACTGGAGAATTCAGAGGCACCACAAAGAGCGAGGGCTGCTGTGCTGGGCTAACACATCTGCACTTAAGACTGCGAAAATGACGGAGCCACAGCAGATTTTCATTCTCATTTCAGTTAGGAGAATTCCTTTACGTTCTGATGGGAGCATTGGTTGTCTGTGATCTGTGTCCTCTCTAATTAAAGCAGAATCAGCCTCTCTGGACCCTGGACACAGAATGCAGCCCACATGGACCTTCGTCCATTGCAGAGGTGCAAATAGAATGAATGGGGAACATACGTAGGTGTCATCTGTAGGACACGGGATTCAGAGTCACCTTGAAAGGAGCTGCTGCGTTATGGATGCTGGGGAATCACCCGAACATCATCAAATAATATGTTCCCCACCAGTGAAAAATGATTTTCTTTTTTGTAATTCAATTTTTTTTCATAGATTATCTAAATTTATTTTATTTTATTTTTAATTTTTACAGACTTCATTTTGATTCATTATACACGTATGGGGTACAAATTTTCATTTCCATGGTTGTGCATGATGTACATTCATATCATTCTTGTTAATCACACAGGTGCAGAGGGTAATGATGTCTGTCTCATTCCACAATTTTTCATACCCCCACCCCCTCCCCCTCTCTTTTTCCTCTACATAATCTAAAGATCCTCCATTCCTGATATTCATGCAGCTCTTGTGCTTCAGAGACAAAAGCCACAAATAAAGTTCTTCTTAGCAATTTCAATGAGGACTTATGGAAGAATATCAGAATCTTTAGTCTGTGATGGTTTTAAAAATAGGGTATTATAAATAGGGTTTTCTAGGGCAAATGAATCTGAAATACTTTATCATAACTGACTAAAAGAGATAATTATTATAAGTTCCCAATAAAATTCAGTTCCACATATTTTTCTGACAGGCTCTTATTTACATGTTATTTTCTAAGGTACATAACGAGGATGATGGATAGAATTTATATATATATACATAATTTTATATTTATACAAATATATTTATGGTTATATATTTATGTAACACATGTGATTAGTTATAGTAATTATGCTTTACAAATGTCATTATGTACATAAATGTTATTTATGTAAGAGTTTATATATATATATGCAAAAGCATTCTGATATGCATATAGCTTTACCCTTTAAATAAACATTTAAATAAACATTTATGTAATGACTTAACAATTTTGGCATGCCAATAATATGGCGTAGTGGGTAAAATATAACAATGACATAATTCACCGTTTTTTCATCAGACTGGTATGTTCAACTCCTCATCAAAGCAATTCTGAAGCTGAATCAAACACTGAGATTCTGTGGGAAGCACCACAGTAGGGAGATTGTGTGGGGAAGGCATGGAAAGTGACTACCATGGTGGTGGTTAATTCAAATCAAATTATGCTTGAACATATCATATTGAAATACTTGTGAATATCAAAAGAATGGGGAAAACATCTTGAAAGCATCCAGAGGAAACAGATTTCTAATCAATAACAATGGAGGCCAGCAGAGCAAGAGGAATTCCAACTGCATCTTTTTAAAGAAATTATTATTGCTGAGTGCCGTGGTACATGACTATAATCCCAGCAGATCTGGAGGCTGAGGCAGGAGAATGGTAAGTTCAAAGCCAACCTCAGCAAAAGCAAGGTGCTAAGCAACTCAGTGAGACCCTTTCTCTAAATAAAATACAAAGTAGGACTGGAGATGTGGCTCAGTGGTTGAGTGACTCTGAGTTCTATCCCTGGTACTTCCCCCCAAAAGAAGAAATTACTATTATTATTATTAACATTTTTATTTTAAGATAACTTTATCACCTACTCAATATAACATACAAAGATCCTATGCAGTCTTTATCCAGTTTTCCCCAGTGGTAATGTATTGCAGAAGCATCCTTACCAGCGTGTTGACATTCACATTCAAGATACAGAATGTTAGCATCGCCATGAGGAAACTCTGTTGTCCCTTCCACATGCACCCCTTACTTCCGACTCTCATACATCATTGAACTCAGCAATGATGAATCTGTTTATTTCTATAATTTGTAATTTCTTTTTTTTTTTTTTTTTTTTGAACTGGGGATTGAACTCAGGGGCACTCAGCCACTGAGCCACATCTCCAGCCCTATTTTGTATTTTATTTAGAGACAGGGTCTCACTGAGTTGCTTAGAGCCTCGCTAAGTTGCTGAGGCTGGCTTTGAACTCGAGATCCTCCTGCCTCAGCCTCCCAAGTCGCTGGGATTACAGGCGTGCGCCACTGTGCCCGGCTCTGTAATTTATAATTTCAAAGAAGTTTATATAAATGGAATCACTGAGTAGGTAACATTTGGAGATTGGATTTTTTTTCACTCAGCCTAATTCTCTGAGATCATCCACCTGTTGTCTGCATCAATATGTTCTTTTTACTGCTGACTATTGTTCTTTATGTATGTTCCAAAGTTTATTTCATCATTAACATGTTGAAGAACTAACTTCAAGTTGTTCTACGCTCTGTGCCAATGTGAATACAACTGCTATAAACATTCATGCACATACTCTTGTATCAACATCAGTGTTCATTTCTATTGACCTATTAATCAATTGCTGGGTCACATAATAGTTGTATATTTCCTCTTAAAAGAATCTTCCAAATACCTATGCAGAGTGGTTGTAATACTTTACATCCTCAACACTATGAATGATCCAGTTTCTCCTCACCTTCATCAACATTTTATGTTGTCACGTTTTAAATCTTTTTTAAAAAAGAAAATGTAGCTATTTTGATAAGGATACAGGAATAACTCATTTTGGTATTAATTTATATTTCCCTAATGGATGACAATGATAAGAAATATTTCCAATTCCATCCATTTATCTGCAAATGCCATAATATTATTCTTCTTTATGGCTGAGTAGTATTCCATTGTGTAAATACCTTCTTTATCCATTCATCTGTTGAAGGGCATCTAGGTTGGTTCCACAGTCTAGCTATTGTGAATTGAGCTACTATAAACATTGATGCGGCTGTGTTACTGTAGTATGCTAATTTTAAGACCTCTGGGTATAAACCAAGGAGTGGGATAACTGAGTCAAAAGGTGGGTCCATTCCAAGTTTTCTGAGGAATCTCCACACTGCTTTCCAGAGTGGCTGTACCAATTTGCAACTCCACCAGCAATGTACAAGTGTGCATTTTTCCCCACATCCATGTCAACATCTATTATTGTTCATGTTCTTGATAATAGCCATTCTAATTAGAGTAAGATGAAATCTTAGAGTTGTTCTAATTTGCATTTCTCTAATTACTAGAGATGTTGAACATTTCATATATTTATTGATCGCCGGTTCTTCCTCTTCTGTAAAGTGTCTGTCCAGATCCTTACCCTATGTACATGTGTGCTTAAGAAGAATGATATGAATGTACATCATGCACAACCATAGAAATGAAAATTTGTACTCCATATGCGTACAATGAATCAAAATGAAGTCTGTAAAAATAAAAATAAAAAAAAGAAATATTTCCATTTGAAACTGTGTCATCTATCTAATCTCTTTCATAAGATGTCTTTCCCCATGTGTTACCCATTTCTACTTGGAATGTTTATTTTACTTTTCAGTTGGCATTTCTTTATAGATTCTAGACATTAGCACTTCTCTAGGTGTGTGGTTTGCATATGTATTCTCCATCTCACTAGCTTGTTTTGAAAAGAATATTGAATATAGTTTGCCTTTCCTTTTATTTTTTAATATAAGAAAACTGAGGTCTGGGAAGATAAGGATATTATTGGTATATAAGAAAAGCATATCACTAAAATGTCCTTTGAATTCAGTTCATTTTACTTTTTACTTCCCAGGTCTTCCTATGTAGAAGGCCTTTATTGAGTGACAGATGGAGAGATTCCACTCTTGTTCATCTTTCCAATTATCACATATGGAAATTCCTTTGCCACTAGCAGTTTGATCAAATCTATATCAGGCATAATGGGTACCTAAGCCTATATACCTAGGATAAATATCTTACAGATTACCATTGTTTTAAATTAAGGGAACCAAGAAATATATTTGATATATCACTATTGATAATGTGTAGACCTTTCTAGTTATTTACGAAATAGTTTATGTCAGAAGAAGATGCAGAGCGGTGTACATTATATGCTACTAATCATAGAGTTAAAAATACAGATATGGCAGGGGTGGTGATGTACACCTGTAATCCCAGTGGCTGGGGAGGCTGAGGCAGGAGGATCATGAGTTCAAAACCAGCCTCAGCAATTCAGTGAGGCCCTAAGCAACTCAGTGAGACCCTGTCTCTAAATAAAATACAAAAAAGGGCTGGGGATGTGGCTCAGTAGTTAAATGTCCTGTGTTCAATTCCAATTAACAAAAACAAAGAAAAAGAAAAAGAAAGAAAATATAGGTATGTACATTGGACTATGACCTACTTTTTTTTCTAGAAGAATTTTCATGGAATATGTTAATGATGTTTGCTTTCAGTGAGAGGGAGAATTTCAATTCTATATTATTTTCATGCTCTGAGAGTTTTTAAAACTACACTCATGAATTATTGTTACTTTTTCAAAATACCACACAGGAAAAGGTAAAGGATTGCATACATAACCAGAAATTAAAGGGGATTGTGATTTTTTTAGCATTAGAATATTTTATCATAGATCTTAAAGTATGACATTCAGTTGGATGAATCTTTTGATCCCTGTCAGGGCAGAAGATTGTGATAAGAATGAATCTGGAATATTTAATAAAAACTAGATGTTCAATTTATAAATGAAAAAAGACTCGGAGTGATCCACAAGTCCTCCAAAGCCACACAGTTATGAAATTACAGAGCCAGAATCTGTGCCTAGACCTTAATGATTCCAAAAATCACAGGCTTTTTTTTTATGTCCCTCTTACATGAATTGATGACCTTAAATTACCTGGTTCTTTCCAGGAGCTTCATTAACGGGTTCAGTTCCCTGATTGTCCACGGTTATCCTGTTGATGTAACTTGGAAGAAACTTTCCAGTTTATTTGAAACTATATCTAGGGTCAGACATTTACTTTGGCACTTTTTCTTTTTACTGAGATTGTATCTTATAGAAGGTGTAATGGCACAACTTTAGTCTTTTTCCAAAATCATCTTGTTCTAATGAAATTTCAACAACTGTCTTCTGTAGCAATGCATACAGAGGATTGATAGGTTCCTTTTGTATTAAATGGAGAAATTCAAAACTTTTGCATGAATTCTATTTGGGAAAAGCATCCTTTTGACAACAGACAATGGCTTTAGCCTCCTTCTGCTTCATATCTTGGTAAGAGCAGAGGAGGAACAGTGACAGCCTATTACTGCCCTGTGGTTTCCTTAACTAGCAGCACAATCTCAAATTATGCAGGAGATCTTGACAACATTTTTATGTTTAAATTTAAATTTTAATATTGATATATACTATACTAATGCACATAACATTTAGTATATCATAATATGTAATCAGAGGTGCATCTTATATATTATTAGATAGAAGAGTCCACTGAGAAGCATTAAGTGGCTTTTCTGAGACTTAGGTAGTAGGACCTGGAATCCGAACAACTTCTGTTGATCCCCCAATTCAATTTTTTTTTTCCAAATATACCATTTAGACATTGTCATCTTCTTAAAAACAGAAGTAGGTAAGAAAGCAGTGCATTTTATGAAATGCATGCTATGTATGTGCAATTTTTTTTTATTTAGACCTCTTGGTGTGAATTTGGTCTTTTCCTCCCATAGCAGATTATTTTATAGATTGGCATAAATGTGGGAAGTCAGAGTTTCAAATTCAACAAAGGTTTTCAACTTCCCTGTGGTGTAAGTTTAACCTATAATGCATTTGAAGCTAAAGTATTTCATTTAACATCAAAATAAATTTTAAATTAAAATATTTTTGCCTTTACATGTCAAGTTCTTGATGAACCAGCCTTCCAAACAATAAACAGTAGATTTTAGTTTATTGTCTCTCTGCCTTCAGTTTTTGCTCTCTGTAAGTTTACTAGAAGGAAGTGCCACTAGATAAAGAAACTAACCACATATGTTAGTGTGAAAATGACGGGTAATTACTGCCTTAACTCAAGTGTTCACACACTAATGGATTATCAGCATTTACTGACATCATAATAGATTGCCAAGAAAAAAATGATTCACAAATCCTGCATCAGACTGGATGGGCCAAGATACCAATTTACCTCTATAGATGAGCTAAATCATTGTCATGCTTGCCTCTCAGAGAACAAACACAGGAAATGATACATATCCAGGGAGAATAAGAAATAACACCAACATTTCAAATGTCTGCACAGTCTCTATGTGCCGAGGGAATCAAATTGGAAAATGTATTTATAAAATAGTATTACCTGTGTCTCCACTTGTATCTGAAACACGGCACTCCACATAGTTGTTGAACTGTTATCCTATATTGTATTTATGCCATATTGTATTGTTGTGGACAGGTTATCCTAAGAGCTTCAGGACACAAAACTGGGTTCAGAGATACATGGAATTACAAGGAAATTTAAAGATATTCTCCTTCAACTCTGTTGTTTGATGAATGACCCAATGCTGTAGTTCCATCTTTTACACACTCTGAATTTATACCAGGGTATGACAGGTCTAGGAACTCAATACTAAACTTATTGTTTCTTAAGCTAGTTGGTAGTTATCTCTTGCCAACTCTCATCTGTCTGGTTTGTATCCAGGTAGACTTTTCATTTTTGTTGTTTTTGACTGGATTTTCTTCAGATCTTGCTTTCCAGTTACCTCCGACCTGAAGAAGAGTATTTCAAATCTGAGACCATAGAATTCAATTGCATAACTTATTAGGCCCCATTTGTGAGTGCATCAGTACACTGATAGTGTTTCTTTACGTTTGCCTCTTCTGGCAATGGAATGTTCTTGGGATCCATTGTTTCTATTTGGATAATATTAGGAGGAGATTTGGAGCAGTTTTATTATTTAGAGTTGGTGTCAAATATTGCTAATTACAAATCCTAATGGAGACACATATCTTAAGAAACCTCCAAAGGTACTGAATTGGAAATTGTTTGAAAACCCCAGTGTGAAAATGGAAGTGGGATGTTGTTTGCTAACACATGACCTCGTCGATATTGCATTGCGTTAAGCAACAGTTTGATTAGGCTCACTGATTCTGTGAGCTAGGAATACGGCAAAATAAGGTCAAGTTTTTTTCTGCTTCATTAAGTCTTCATGACAGAGAGTGACTCAGCCCTGGGGATCTGTAACAGTAGGGACTTATGTGGTGACTTCTTCACTCACATTTTTGGCTCCTGAGTTGCGAGGGAAGAATGGGTTCAGGAGATTCCCTGGCCCAAAGCAGCTGCATGTTGCTTCTCTCACATACTGCTCTCAGAGCTATGGGACCTTCTACGTGGCAGATGTCAATCCACCAAGAGCAAGTGTTAACAGGAAACATGGTGAAAGCCGCATGACCTTTTATGACCCAGAGATGGAATCCATTCAGCTATAATTTTGTTTTTCTGTCTGAAGTGAAAGGTGTCCATACAGATTCCAGTATGGGATAGGGGACATACACCCCTCTCAATGGAAGACTATCTAAGAATTTGTCTAGGTGTTTAACTTCCTCAACATTTATCTTACCCACAAAGAAGAAATGCAAAACTCTGTGTGTGTGTGTGTGTGTGTGTGTGTGTGTGTCCATACTGCTTTAGCCACTCTCATATGATTATAATAAAAAACAAAACAAAGCAACTGTGATAGACTAAACGTATTCATGTATAATTAGAATGAAAATTATGGGAAGATCAAGAAAATATAGTTACCTATAAGAGTGGAGGGTGAAAAAAGAACACTAGAAACAAAGACAAAATACTAAATTTTTTTAATTAAATCAGTCATTCCTTACTGGTAATATTTAATGAAGGTTAGCATTACTATTTACGTAAGTTCTAACTGAAATGTTCATTAGTGTAACTCTTAAAAGCAAATTTAGGCCAGGCATGGTAATCCACACTTGTAATCCCAGTGACTCAGGAGGCTGAGGTAGACGAATCTCAAGTTCAAGGACAGTCTCAGCAATTTAGGGAAGCTGTAAGCAACTTAACAAGACCCTGTCTCAACATAAAAAATAAAAAGGGTTGAGATAGCTGGGTCAAACGGTGAATCCTTTCCGAGTTTTCTAAGGAATCTCCACATGGCTTTCCAGAGTGGCTGCACTAACTTGCAATCCCACCAGCAATGTATGAGTGTACCCTTTTCCCCACATCCTCGCCAACACCTGTTGTTGCCTGTATTCTTGATAAAAAAAAAAAAAAAAAAAAAAAAAAAAAATTTTAATTGGGGTGAGATGGAATCTTAAGGTGGTTTTGATTTGCATTTCTCTTATTACTAGGGATGTTGAACATTTTTTCATACATCTGTTGATTGCTTGTAGATCTTCTTCTGTATAGTGTCTGTTCATTTCCTTGGCCCATTTATTGATTGGGTTATTTGTATTCTTGGTGTAAAGATTTTTGAGTTCTTTATAAATTTTGGAGATTAGTGCTCTATCTGAAGTGTGTGTGGCAAAGATTTTCTCCCACTCTGAAGGCTTTCTCTTCACATTGCTGATTGTTTCCTTTGCTCAGAAAAAGCTTTTTAGTTTGAATCTATCCCAATTATTGATTCCTGCTTTTATTTCTTGTGCTTTGGGAGTCATATTAAGGAAGTCTGGTCCTAGGCCAACATGATGAAGATTTTGACCTACTTTTTCTTCTATTAGGTGCAGGGTCTCTGGTCTAATCCCTAGGTCCTTGATTCATTTGAGCCAGCTATCCCTCTCCTTGGCCTATACCCAAAGGACTTAAAATCAGCATACTACAGTGAGGCAGCCACATCAATGCTCACAGCTGCTCAATTCACAATAGCTAGATTGTGGAACCAACCTAGATGCCCTTCAATAGATGAATGGATAAAGAAACTGTGGTATATATACACAATGGAATATTACTCAGCCATAAAGAAGAATAAAATTATGGCATTTGCAGGTAAATGGATGAAGTTGGAGAGTGTCATGCTAAGTGAGATTAGCCAATCCCTAAAAACAAAGGCCGAATGATCTCTCTGATAAGTGGATGATGATGCATAATGTGGGGTGGAAGGGAGGCAAGAATGGAAGAAGGATGAATTGCATAGAGGGAAGCGAGGAGTGGGGTCAGGGTGAGGGGGGTTAGAATGATAACAGAATGAGACAAACATCATTCCCCTATGTACAGGTATGCTTCACAAGTGGTGTGACTCTACTTTGTGTACAACCAGAGAAACAAGAGCTGTGCCCCATTTGTGTACAATGAATCAAAATAAATTAATTTTTAAAAAAAAGGGTTGGGGATGTTTTTGAATGGTAAAGTGCCACTGGGTTCAATCCCAAATACCAAAAAATAAAATAAAAAGGAAGTTGACCAAATAAAAAACATCCTTACATTTTATCTCAAGAATTCTAACATAATTTTAATATAGAATAAGTTCAATACATAAAATTGAGTTTGCTACATTATTTCAATTTCAAAACTCAGAACAATTGTTAAATAAATAATGATAGTAGCGAAATTATCATTACATAAAATTATGAAACATTTTAAATTATTTGAGCATATTTCCAAGTCATGACATTGATGAAACAAAGGAGACACAATTATACATGCTTATGCTTGTGAGTATATATTATATTTACAACAACATATGAATGGGTGGATCTGTGAATAGATATATATAAAATCAGAATTCAGATGACAAATAGATTTGGTTATATGTAATTATAGGACATGATTTTGGTGGCTACCATAAGTAGAAGAGTTTTTTAAAAATTATAGAATACCTTTACAGGGTAATCAGAGAGTCATCACGCACTTGATGGAGAAGTTGAAGTAGAAGATATCAAGTTTTGTTTTGTGTTTTGAACTTGGTAAGATGATATATGTTAGGAATTCTGACTAAAATGTGAAGTGACATTTTCTAAGTATGGGCAGCTATGCAGTTGTTATATACCCAGCGAGAACAAAAAAATATTTGTTTCATTATATTTCAGAGTCTCCTCTTTTATACTGTATGTCTTTCTCTATCATGGTTAACAGATTTTGTGCATATATTATGAGACTGTTACTACAGCAAGTCACTCATATTGTTATTCCCAATACCTAGTAAATGCCATACCTGGAGTAGGAAAAGCCTGATGAATTGAGGAACTCAATAATCAACATTGTGGTTTATTGTGCAACAGTTTAGCCAATGGACAAATTTATAGGTCATTTTAAGTCTTCTCATTGTGAATCATCACCCACTTGTCGAATATGCATTCCATTATAAAGACACTGGTATGATTTATATATTGTTTGACCCTCAAAGGGAAGCTTAGTCTTCAGGGTGGCTGTGTTGAGAAAAAGTGAAACATTTTGGAGATGGAGCCTCATGAAAGGTCTTAGGTTATTGTGGGTATGTCTTTAGAGGGGACTATGGACTCCTGTATCTCTCTGGTTTCCTCTTTTGGTAGTGTGGTCTCTTCCTCAGGCGTGTTCCCACCATGATGTAAACCACCCAAGAGGGTCCTTACCTAACTGAGCCAATACCTTCTCTATGCCTCTGTATCTCCAGGACTGTGAAGCAAATAAACCTCATTTCTTTATAAAATTATCATCCCTCTGCCAGACGCGGTGGCGCAGGCCTGTAATCCCAGCACTTGGGAGGCTGAGGCAGGAGGATCGTGAGTTCAAAGCCAGCCTCAGCAACTTAGCGAGGCCCTAAGCAACTCAGTGAGACCCTGTCTCTAAATCAAATACCAAATAGGGCTGGGGATGTGGCTCAGAGGTCAAGTGCCTCTGGGTTCAATCCTTGGTTCCAACAAAAAAAAAAAAAAAATAAAATAAAATAAAATAAAATTCTCATCCCTTAGGTATTTTACTTAAAAACATATTAATAGAGATGCCATATTATAAAACTTTCCTTAAGCCAAGGGCATGTTTTAACTTTTGTTCAACCCTAGACTATTAGTTTCACTAACAATGTTAGTCATTTTGAATACCACTTGATCATTGATTTATTGATTTTTCTATTAAAGGTTAAGCTATGCATTAATAAGAAAGTAAGAAAATAAAAAATATGACAGGTCCATAAGTATAAGTTGCCAAACTTTCAAAAGATTGATTGACAAAATCTACCAGATTGCATCTGGGTCTGAACATGATGAGTCTAGTTAAGTACCCTATATTCAGTGAAACTTTATCTTCATCCTTACTTTCCTTCATTTATTTGCTCACAAATTCACAGGTAAGTTTAACTCTAATGAATTATTACATATTGCTTAGAATACATAGAATAAATACATTTTTTGAAGAATATTTAATCTTTGCCCTGGAAAAGAAATACAGAAGGATATGGTTACTCGGAGAACTATGAGAATAAGCAGACATGTACATAGGGTAATGATGTCTGTGTCATTCCACCATTTTTCATATCCTCTCCTCTTCCCCCTCTCATTTCCCTTGTCATAATCTAAAGTTCCTCCATTCTTCTCTCACCCTCCACGCCCCCAACCCGATTCTATATCATCATCCACTTGTCAGGGAAAACATTCAGTCTTTGTTTTTTTGGGATTGGCTTATTTCACTTAGCATGATACAGACATCATTACCCTATGCATGTGTATGATTACATGAATGGTATGAATCCACATCATGCACAACCATAGAAATGAAAAGTTGTACCCCATTTGTGTATAATGAATCAAATGAAGTCTGTAAAAATTAAAATAAAATAAAAAGAATAAGCAGAGAAATGAAACCCTGTCCCGAGATTTCAGTGGATAAATAGGCCTAAGGAGCAGAATATTATGGTTAGTGAACTAGAGAAAAGCATAGATTAACCAGAGAGAAACGTGTCAAAGTTTTGTGCATCTTGGTGTATTTTTAGTCTATGGTTCATGCTAACCTACTTCAAAATTTCCATGCTTTCTTATTGCACTTACATTAACAGTTGAACCCTTTATTGTGGCCTAAAAAGTGCCCTTTACCCTTCCCTCTTTTCTGACCTTTCAAACCACTTCTCTGTCTCTGTGATTCAACTGCATCTCCAGTTACTCTCTTCCTCTAATGTTACCATGATGTTTATTCACTCAGTGGATGGTACAGATTTTTCTTCATATGGGAACTTTCTCCTATCCTGTGGTTCAAAGTTTCTAAGCATCCTCTACATTTCAATTTAAGAAAGTTGCCTTTGAACTTTACAAATTAAATTCCACTTCTATTGTGCTTTGAAAGGAGTATCCCCATGTAGTGTATGCATTATAACAATTGCAGTACAATTGCAGTTAAACATCTTCTTTAACTGAATTTCTGAGAAGTGGGTCTGAAGTGGGTATGGATTTTTACTCAGGTGGTCTTTTTAGAACAGCGGGAATGAAGAAGGCAAGATGAGAGGAGGAGAGGGAGCCGGTATGAAAAATGGTGGAATGAGACAGACATCATTACCCTATGTACATGTATGATTAACATGAATGGTATGAATGTACATCATGCACAACCATAGAAATGAAAATTTGTACCCCATTTGTGTACAATGAATCAAAATGCAGTCTGTAAAAATTTAAAAAAATAAAATAAAATAAAAATAAAGGAAAGGAACACAATAATCAACAAAACACAGAGCAGCTTCAATCTCTTCTGACGGTGTGCAACTCAAATACTACCACAAAGTTAGCCCAACTTTCTCTCAAGGAGGCAGTTTTTTGTAACATGCTTTAACCAGCATTGGGCACTGAGCGAGGTATACCTGGGTGTACCATGGATTCCTGGGCTGGTTGAATTCATTACAGCCTGGAGCTTTGCTCAGAGATGAGAACGGCTGTGCATAGTTATCAGCCGACAATCAAAGCACAGAAAGGGAGGAAGGATGCTGGCACCAGCTGTAAAAGATGCTCTACCTAGGCGGGGTACCAAGAGCATTCACTGTAGGATATTCAGTTGTCCATTTTGGTCATGAATAACTTTATTTATCAATTGCAAACTCCATGAAAGCAAGCATGGTGCCTGATTTTATTTTTATTTTTACAGACTTCATTTTGATTCATTGTACACAAATGGGGTACAACTTTTCATTTCTATGGTTGTGCATGATGTACATTCATACCATTCATGTAATCATACATGTATGCAGGGTAATGATGTCTGTATCATGCAAGTGAAATAAGTCAATCCCCAAAAACCAAAGAATGAATGTTTTCCCTGCTTGTACATGGTACAGATTCACACCATTCATGTAATCATACATGTACAATGGTAATAATATCTGTGTCAGTACACTATCTTTCCTTCCCCCACCCTCTCCCGCACTATTTCCTATTGCTCAATCCAAAGTTCCTTCATTCTTCTCTTAGCTCCCCCTGTCACCCTGTCATTATTTATCATCATCCACTTATCAGAGAAAACATTCAGCCTTTGGTTTTCTGGGATTGGCTTATTTCACTTAGCATGATATTCTCCAACTCCATCCATCTATGGTTCCTGATTTGCTTTGACACTGTACTCTGCACCTGCTACTAAGACAGGCACTCAAGCATTAGTTATATAAGGAAAACATGCCCTTCTTCATGGCTTGCCTTCATGTGGGAAGCCAAAAAGTTGTAGAAAATCAAGAATTAAAATTTTAAAAATCCTTGACATAGAAAGACAGCTGATCCAACTTCAAATCATTGCCTACAAACCCAGTAACATACAAATCACATTTCCTCACCTAAACACATAACATTTAACCATAGAATTTCATAAGTGAAAGGGGCATTAGAGATATTGGGTTTATACAAGCAATATATAAGCAATATATGCTTTATATTTCTCTACAAAGTCTGTATTTTAAACAAAATATCCCTTCCTTATACCTTCTAGAAATGAGATACTCATAACTTTTCTAATGTCTATTCTTTCACTGATACAATTCTTATTTCTAAGACCTAATATTAAAAAATTCAAATTCCCAAAGGTTAGTCACTCTTGATTTTATTGTATTAGTAATCCTGACAGCAAATAGTGACTAATTCTCAATATTGAATTTTAGCTTAGAGCAAAATTCTATGAATTTTATCTCACCTTAATATAATTAGCTCATTTAATCAACATTTTATCAACCTGCGCACATCAAAAAGAGCAAATGTGAAACTTAATGAGAGATAATTTAACCAAACAGAAGTCTTTATGTAAATGTATTTGTTCCTGGAAAACAATGTAAGATGGTGTCATTTGGGATGGGAACATAGGGTATGTGTCTCTTATTACCATCTTGCACAAATGGGAGACATTACTAATGTGGTATGACATTTCACTGCTCTACCCAGACATGACAGATCTTCCTCATAACAGTTTGCCATTGCATCACCAACAGTCAGTCACCATTGGCAACTGAAATGTCCTCATAGATTTCTGCTGGGCATAAATCCCACCTGGACCTGTTGCAGCTACTAAGCTTTTTAATTATTAAAATTGGAAACTGTACATATACCCATCATAAGAAGAAGGAACACACAAATTGGGTTGATGCTCATAATTAAAAAGCATACAGCGATGAGGATGAAGAAATAGCAGTTGTGTATTACAGGTCATTAATAGAAATCCTGCGTAGATCAGCACTTGAGTAAAGTGACAGGAAGAAGCAGAAATGAACCGGAAGAGAAGCCAAGCTTTGACCCAGTCCCAACAGATTTTTCTACCAACATTACAAAGGCTTTTGAAGAAAGGAGAATGGTGTAGCATGATTTCTGGAATTGAGGCAAGAGGGGTGACTCTGGGTACCCCTCAGTTTATCAGTCCTTAGATGCTGGTCAGCTGTAAGGTGGCCGAGACCTCATGCACCACAGCTTTCCTCCCTGAATCAGCTTCAGAAGGGAACAGACATTAGAGAGCTGTCTTTAGGCATTGCTCCCAGCATGTAAGGTCATAAGTCCTCACTCCTGGAGGGGTTTCTGAATGCGGGTAGGAGATCATAATGTCCACCAGACACGCACAACAATGCAAACTAATCTCACAAATAGGCATCAGGTGCAAATGAGAAATTAGTTCATAGTTCCATTGGTGTAAAATGCATAAACAGGAAACTCATCATACAGTGATGGAATCCAGGCTAGTGATTCTTGTCGAAGGTGAGGATGCAAGAGAAATTATTTGTATTGTTCCTGTTCTTGGTCCCAGTGCTGAGTACATGGTACATGCTGTGAGTATGTGAGCATCATTTGAACTGCATACCTAGAATTAGGAAACCTTTCCAGGTTTATCTCCTGGGGCAAGGTGGGAACACTTTTAATAGAGAAATAGGATATAGTGGCTTTAAAAAAAAGTCTGTCAATCTAGGTAACTGTGATCTATTGTCTATCATTCATGTGTGTATGTACCTATTGGGGATGAAAAGTATAGTATTTCCTTTATTTCTGCTTTTCATTGACACATTTTTAAAAACTAATGTTTGCAATGCTTTCCATATTTATGCATTTTTTGTTCTTAGACACAGCCAAACTAGGAGTTTTTGCCCTACTTACTGTTTTTTTCCTTCTATTTTCTGGTTTAAAGTAGGTCAATATCACAGCTGAAGAAAATTACACAGGATTAGGAGGTGTTCTAATTGAAAAGATGATCTCCAAACCTCAGAGACACATTTATCCTTTAAATACCATCTAGGAGTAAATATGTAAAAGGGAGACCTTTGAATATTAAAGATGTGAATAATGTCCTGTATTCACTTTCATGGATTCAGAAATCAAAATATGCATGTGTAATTTTATAAACATACAAACATACACGTGCTTTTTAAAAATTGTTTTGCACTGAGGATTAAACCCAGGGGCATTCTACCACTGAGTTGTATCCTCAGTCTTTTTTTATTATTATTATTTTAATTGTGAGACAGGGTCTCATTGATTTGCTAAGCGTCTCACTAAGTTGCTGAGGCTGGCCTCAAACTTGCAATCCTCCTGTTTCAGCCTTCCGAGTGGCTGGAATTTCGGGAGTGCTCCACTACACCAAGCATTTTAGAGTCTGCATACACACTGGACAAAATAAGAAGAATATGAATTATAGTTTCTGCTAGTGAACAACTTTTATTCCAACAGGATAGGCAGATACATAAGAGATAATTATAATATCTCAGAGAATCTTAAAGTTTACTGACCCTTAACAGGAGGAAGGGGCTGTGGATGACATCTGCATTAATATCAAAATATTATATTAACTCTCCAAGAGGTCAAGCCATACTGCAAGGGCATCATCTATCTAGGATATAAATTTTTACCTAGTCTTATCACACTCTCAGCTGAAACACACACACACACACACACACACACACACACTGAAATGGATTTGAGGAAAATATGGTTCAAATAGAATCTTGTTATATATAGTCACAGCAGGCCACATATTCATTAATACTATTGTATGCTTTTTTTTTTCACAACTATCCTTTTAAAATGCTCACCCCAGTGCCTATTTGGATGCTCCTGCTATCTAAATCCTATTTATATTAAATTAATTGGTGATCTTTAACAGGCACAAAGCTCATTTACTGACAATCTCATCATCTCTAATGATGGGGAATATTGCTAATGATGAACAAATTCTTAGCTACCCCAAGTATACTTCCAAAATTATTCTTAATTCAGCACTCTGGCCACACACAGTCAACTGATCAATGCTGGCTTATAATATGTCACATTTTAACTAGTGTTACCTTCAAGAATTCAATATGTAGTTGAGAGTAAATTATAAGTGGGTTGTTAAATGGCATATATTTCCATAATGGAAATAATACTTTTAGAAACCAGGATATTTGGTAACATTTTTATTTTAGAGGAGTGTATTTTGAAAATATTTATAAATTATGCTTTATCATTTTGCAAATATTTACCACATGTCAGCATTGTGTGCCTCCTGGAGAAACTGAGTAAAGGATATGCCCAGGACCTTGAAGAATTCACAGTCTCACAAGTGAGAAAATGAACTTATTGCGAGACAATGATCTGGGTATGGATATTGGTAAGGCATATGGGGTAAAGGCACTTTACTCTGTCAAAGGGTTGAAGGTCTTATTAAAATCCTTATGAGACACTTTATATAAGTTGTCCCTAAACTATCTAAGACATTAGTTTAGAAAAGAGTGAAAGAGAGAGAAGGAAGTCCAGGTTGGGCCTGGAGGCAAAAGAGGAGTAAGGCTAATTCAGGAAAACTAGAATGCAAAACGCTTTCTTGATTCTATGGGTTTATATTCAGCATAAGACTTGAGAAGTCACTTTATTTAAAGCTCCAATTCCATGTCAAAATAGTATTCCAACTTCCTTCCCCTGGACAAGTTGTATTTTTTCCAGTGGCTGAAAAATTACATTCTACAGCTTTCTTTCTCCAGTATTGACAAATGGTTAAATGGAAAGGGAGGTCAAAGAAGAAAATCAATGCAATTTTACAGTCCTCATTACTAGGTCAACCATGTCCTCACTGTGCATACTCAAGCTGGTTTCCTTGCTCTGAGTAAGGCTTTTAAAAGGTTGCTTGCTGGCTGAACTGTCAGCTCAGGGGGAGAAAAATTAGTTTTCAAAATCTATCTACACTACAAAAAAGTAAAGTAAAGCCTCACGTACCACATTTCTGATTCTATTTTTAATTATCACCATTACTACTAAACCAAACAGGAAACAGCAATTGATCATTTCCATTTAAAGTTTTTAAAAATGTAAAAAAAATTGCAGCTGGAAGAGTCCTTGGGGGATCATCCATGTCAAATATGCTTCCTTTCTTTATTTTACACAAATGGAAATTGTGACACAGAGAAGTCAAGTGGCTTGCCCAAGGTGACAAATTAAGCTAATGGCTGAGCATGAGTTTGGTCCTAATAAAATGTTTTCAGAAAGCACAGACACTTAGATCTGCAGAGCCAGGTGGATAGTTTATTTTGAATTGCAATTTGTTATTCCTTTAAAAAGAAAGGTATTTTATATTAAAGCCTTTATATTACTATATTATTATACCTATTTATTTTCACCTATCTCTTTACCTAAAGTGTGTGTCTGGGTGGCAATATCTGACTTTCATTCTTTAAAAGTAGTATCCCACAATGCCATGATTCTCAACACTAGCTGCACATTAAAATCACTTGGGGAGCTTTTAAAAAAATCAATGTTCAGCCTCCACTCCTCAGAGTTTCTAACTTAATTGTTCTCAGATGGGATGCTTGCATCTATATTTAAAGTCCCCCTGGGTGATTTTTTATTTTTTATTTTTACAGACTGCATTTTGATTCATTGTACACAGATGGGGTACAACTTTTTATTTTTATGGTTGTGCTTGATGTAGATTCATACCATTCATGTAATCACACATGTACATAGGGTCATGATGTCTGTCTCATTCCACCATTTTTCATACCCTTGCCCTCTCCTCCCTCTCATTTCCCTCTGCATAATCTAAATTCCTCCATTCTTCTCTCATATCTGTATGAAGAGCACCTGCTCTGACCCAGCATCACAATGGAGATCCCATTGTCCACAAACCTCCTCATATTTGTGAGATATCAAAACTGGTAATAATTTGATATTTTGTGCATGGTGATTAATATTTAACTTAACCAAATTTATTTTTAAAATAAATATTATGTCATGATGATAATTGATTGTTTATCAATACTTGCTGTGAAAAACTATGAAAGAACCAAAACAATACTATTAAATTTTGGCTAGATGCCTTTGCTTGTTTGAGATGTTGATACTGAAGTCGCTTCTGTGTTTATATTCATAAATTAGCACTTATTAGGGGCATGTTAAAGACTGTCACATGACAAGGCATTCTTCTTGGTGAAAACGAATGGACTATTTGATTAAATATGACGGAAATATTCTTTTTAAAAATGCCTAGTCTTTACAATTGAAAATCATCTCACTTAATATCAGTGGTAAATGTCCCTTATATGGAGAATTCATGTTTTGACTTCCAGGAGGGTTTTTTATTTCTTCTTAATTTATGAATCTATAAATATAGCAGGACAATTTACCTTGTGTCAGTCAGTCTTTTTGTTCTCAACTGGGTAATAGACCACTTTAACTCTGTAAGGTAGAGGCCTCCTTCTCCAGGTTTAACTCCCTGGGCAGGTGGCTTCTGGTTTTAGAGGACCCCATGGCAAAACCTGGCGTGGCATATCCATTCCCATTTCTTCTTTGTTTCCCCAAAGTCCCTCAAAGATACTCACGAGAGGAGTCAGGATTATGTAAATTGGTTCATAGCTGTGTTTGAAGAATTCTGGGAAGGGTTTGAATCTAGGAAATGAAATGTCCTCTGACCTTGCAGGAAGTAAGGCAAGCAAGTTTCAGTCAAGACAGGTCCCTCTTATAACAGTGGGAACATTTCTCATAACTACATTTCCTTTTCAAACTTCCCATCATGATGAACTGCTGGCCAACCAGATGTTCCAACAATTGAACTCATTGAAATAAGCATGCTTCACTAGGACATACGAGCAGGACTACCTCTACGGAAGAGGACAGTCTCACACCATAACTATTGCTTCTCTTTTTTTTCTTTCTAAATATATACGTGGGTGTGTGCATGTGTATACGGACACACTGTGAAACATGTTTAACACATATTCTGTAACTAGTTTATGGTAGCACCATCTATAAGCAGATTTGGGGACACTAAGGACAAAGAGTGGAAGTGTTTACATCACTTTGGGGTTAAATTAAAAGTGATAGTGTTCTTGGCTAAGACACAGGAAAAGGCAAATTATTTATGGTAAATTTGATCTATGAGTCAAAAAAAAAGAGAGAATTTATATCTTAATACTTAGTCATATACTATCCAAATAATCATAGCTCACTAACATGTTACCCTAGGGAAATGTAAAATATGGTTTGGCCGGTCGTGGTGGCGCACGCACGCCTGTAATCCAAGCGACTTGGGAGGCTGAGTCAGGAGGATCGAGAGTTCAAAGCCAGCCTCAGCAACTTAGCGAGGCGCTAAGCAACTCAGTGAGACCCTGTCTCTAAATAAAATACAAAATAGGACTGGGGATATGGTTCAGTGGCTGAGTGTCCCTGAGTTCAATCCCTGGTTCAAAAAAAAAAAAAAAAAGGTTTGGCAATGGAGTAATGTCTATAGTGTATAAAATTTAAACTAAAATGAGAGTATTCTCACTAAAAATAAAAGAGATGCCACTTTCAAGCATTGTGTATAGTAAAGGGAAAATATAGGGATTATCTTTAAACGATCTGACTCTGCTGAAGAATGCATATGTATGAAATATAGCCTTAGAATTATGTGAAAATTCTTTCACTTGGACAAAAAGCAGGTGTGTAGCATAAAGAAAAGCAACTCTGTGTTTTTGTTTCTTATGAAGAAATTGTGTTGCACCAACAATGCTCTTTCCTCTTTCTCCTTGCTGCCTTCCTCCGAAATCCCCTTATCCTCTTCAGACTTTTGATAGACAGACACAAATTGAATTACCAAACCTAAAAAAAAAAAAAAAAAAAAAAAAAAATCCTTTTAAACCTAGGCACCAATAACCTCTCTCATCAAACACTGTCTCGCCACTGCCATCGTGTGGGCAGGATGCTACCATGCAGTTCTTCTGGCCAAATCAAGGACCCTAAGTTAGTCAAAGTCAGAACCTGGGAACCACAGACCTCAAAAGGAACCACAAAGGCCTCAGACGGAGGCTCACCTTCTATAGAGTGGCGTCTCCTGCTTATGGTAGATATATAATAGTAGATAATATAGTAGATATTTAGAAGTTAAACAAATATTTATTATATGTCAAGAAATAGCACACATAACAAGTTTCATCCTATTAAATCTATTATATTCATTATATTATAATAATATGATGAGCTAGAGTATCAAAAGTTATTTTCAAATACTGGGAGGCATTATACCCAAATATTGCTTATGGTTTAATGGGGATCATAAGAAAAGAGACTGTTATTTTTCATTCCTGTAATTTCTTCATACCTCTCATCTTCACTTCATCTCAATTTCCCTTTTTATTTTGCTTCTTTTCATTTTGCTTCTTATAAATAGGAATGTGTGTGTCAACCTACATGTAAATCAGGCAATTTAAATTTAATTACAATAATTTGCCTAGGGAAAAAATATACTCATTCCCTTTGAATCCGTTGTCCTGAAATTCTCACTCCTCCCTATGCCTTCAGCAAAATCTGGAGACTGGAATCCCATTACAAATGTTAAACTCTATAGCAAGGTTTCTCAAGGGTATGCCATTGGCACTTGGAGCAGGATGCCTTTGTTGTGGTCTTGGTGGTGGTGAAGAAGACGCTGACCTTTGCACACGGTAGGATATTGGGCAGCATCCTAGCTTCTACCTACTAGATGCCAATCGCACCTTCCTTCCTAGCAAGACAACCAAAAAATGCCACCAGGCTTTGCCATATGCTTTGGGGAATGGGTGTGGTGGGAGGTGAGTCATAGCTGGTTGCAAACCATCACCCTTAGGAATTAAAGCGCCAACTGTTTTCATCCTATAGTTTGTTCTAGTCCTTATTTTCCTGAACTCCTCTTAATGTTTAATCACATCTTTCTCTCCCCTCCAATGCAGAAATGCTTCAAAACTTCTTGAAGGTCCATAAGTTCTTTAATACTTAATCTTTTGTTTTATGTTCTTGGCATATTTTTCTCCCTTATCAGACATGGATTCTTATGACCTAAATAACCCTTCTTTAATACTTCCATAGTTCTTTAATACTTAATCTTTTGTTTTATGTTCTTGGCGTATTTTTCTCCCTTATCAGACATGGATTCTTATGACCTAAATAACCCTTCTTCAATTTTTTCTCCTGTACAAATTGCCCACATTTGCCAAAATGTGTTCTGTGGTGTTCTGACACCGGTTATTTGATATTAGTAAATCGTGTATGTGTGTAAATCGTGTATGTGTGTGTGTGTGTGTGTGAAGATTCTCATAGAGTTGGAAGAGGGGCAAACTGCATTCCCAGTATGGATTTTCACATGTACATTAAAATAGCAAAAGCTGTAGGAGTTTGTCCTTTTAATTATTTTAAATGTTTAGTGGGTGCTTCTTCTCTTAAATGATTTTAGTGCCTCAATAAATAAATAGTTCAGAGAGAGCTTTGTTATGTTAAAGCATACTCAGCTCAATCTTCATTCTCTAGGCTTTTGAAAAGTTAGTACATAAATTTCATTTGATCTCATAGTAATTTTATATGCCACTGACCAGGGAGATGGAGCCAATGTTAATCCTGGTCACTGATAGCACAAGACAAGTTTTGAACTGTGACTCAGTGTTTTGAAGGTTCCCCACTTCACAAGCAAAGTGGAGACAGAGCAGATTGGAGTAAATTCAAGAGGGCACCTGACACTCTCCTCCATGTGAAAAGAAAAAAAAAATATGCAGATCATGGTGTGGTAGAAAAAGGACTAAGACTGGTGTCCAGGTAACTTGATTTTGATTAAAAATCTGAGGATGTTTGGGTTAATTTTGGAAAATCTTTTTTTCTTTACATGTTCATAGCAACTTTATTTTAATAACCAACTTCAAATAACTGAAATGACCATCAAAAGGTAGAAAGATACAAAAATTGTGATCTGTCCATATAATGATATATTGTCAGTCAAAAATTGAGTCTCAAAATAATGATGCTATATGAAAGAAGACAGAGCATACACTGCATGATTCTATCTAAATTCGGAGGATTCCAGGAAAATCAATGCAGTCTCAGTGTCAGAAATCAGGTTAGTGGTTGCCTGGAAAATCTTTAGGAGAGTGTTGCCCTCTCTCACAAAGAGAATGGAAAGTTTAATTTCTAAGCTTTCCTGAACTTTTATAGTCTTTCACCATACACTGGATGCTGGCAGACTTGAGAAGGAAGTCTAGTTGGTTGTTGTGATTTGGTACTTCCTGGTTGTTTGTCCAGGCTTCTTTCTGAAGTACTGAATGGTATGTGCTTGTGGGGGGACACACTTTATATGAAATAAAGGGTACTTGTGGACAGATATTGGAAAGAGGGTTGTGGATAGAGGAAGCCCTAAGAGATGTGGTATTTGCAGGTGCCCAGTGAATTCAGAATTGGCAGGATACGAGGGAACCTTGGAAAGCAGCTATTTTTATATTCCTGAACTCTCTTCTCTCCATTTACATGTTCAACCTCCATTTCTTACCTATACTTACTTTGAAAAATAAGCATTTGGCTAATAATATTAAAGTGGAAGTCACTAATGCTAGCTTAAAGGGAGATTTATTATGTCAAATTAAGAATAAAGCTTTAAGCTGTAAGGGAAAACCACTTCTGGTGGATTCTGGAAGTAAATAGAAAAAAAGTATGTTTGAAGTAGAAAAATTCTGTTCTGCTCAGATCAGGAATTATAACATATGGAGTAAATGTCTATATATCCTGTATTTGTTTAGAATGCAACCCCTGTTTCTATTTCCATCCAGGGACTTAGAAAATAGGACACAATATATCTGTGGTGTCACATGCAATTATTACCCTGGTGAATTGCTAATGAAGCAACTACAGCTCCAAAGAAACATTTTAAATAAAACCCAAGAATACATCAGATCTTCACAAATTGCTGTTATAAATTAATAAATACATACATAGGCATGCAAAAATGAAAATGAACTCTGCAAGCGAGCATCCACCCTGTGCACACTCTCTGAGGTGCGGAGGATGATGCAAGCAGGGAGTCTTGTGTTCTAGAAGTCACAGGGCTCCTTGGTGCAGGGGTGAAAGATTTGAAGAAAGGAGGAAGTAAGTTCTGTTTTACATGGAAATACACAGAATAGGGAATACAAAAGGTAGGACCTACAGTATGAACAATCCATTCTCAAGAATGGGCCAACCTGGTGTTTGAAAGGCAGCCAGGATTTTCATAGGCAAAAGAGGAAAAAGAAGAGCTCAACTAATGAAAACAGTTGGAAAACAAGCAAGCAGGTGGAAAAGAAGATTGAAAGAAAGGAGAACTGCTCTGGCGGAACACAAGATGCCAGAAGTTGTGTCCTAAAAGGTGGAGCTGCAGAGTGAAGTTCATCTTTAATATTATTTGAAGAAATGTTTGCAATTTAAAGTATAGTTCCTAGACTTTTATAACCAAATATATAGAAGTCCCTAACTGAACCAGTTAAAAATTAAGTAAATGAGGAAACCCCACAAGATTATGTCTCAGTGTTTAGCTATTGTAAGTTGAACTGCTATAAACATGTGACTGATTCACTCTAGTATATGGCTGAGTCATTCTAGTAGGTTGATTTTAAGTCTTTGGGGTATAGACCAAGGACCAGGATAATTGGGTCAAATGGTGGTTCCATTCCGAGTTTTCTGAGGAATCCAGGAATTCCAGACTGGGTGCACCATTTAGTATTCCCAACAGCCATGTATGAGTCTATCTTTTCCCCCACATCCCTGCCAACATTTATAGTTGCTTATATTCTTGCTAATTGCCATTCTGATTGGAGTGGAATGACATCCTAGAGTAGTTTTGATTTGCATCTCTAATTGCTAGAGATGTTGAACATTTTTTCATATATTTGTTGGTCATTGTTTATCTTCTTCTGTGAAGTGTCTGTTCAGTTCCTTAGCCCATTTATTGATTGAGTTATTGGTGGGGTGTTTTTGGTATTAAGTCTTTTGAGTTCTTTATATATCCTAGAGAGTAATGTTTTATCTGAGGTGCATCTGGTAAAGATTTTCTCTCAATCTCTAAACTCTTCACATTATTGAACGTTTCTTTTGCTGAGAAGAAGCTATTTAGTTTGAATCCATCACATGTATTGTTTCTTGATCTAACTTCTTGCACTTTAGGGGTCTTGTTAAGGAAGTCAGATCCTAGGTTGACATGGTAAAGATTTGGGGCTACTTTTTTCTTCCAATAGTCACAGGGTCTCTCTTCTAGTGCCTAAGTCTTTGATCCCACTTTGAGCTGAGTTTCTTACAGGGTGAGAGAAAAAGCTTTAATGTCATTTTGTTACATTTGGCTTTCCATTTTCCCCAGCACCATTTGGTGAGTAGGCTATCTATTCTGCAGTGAATGTTTTTGGCACCTTTGTCTAGTATGAGATAACGGTATTTATGTGGGTTTGCCTCTGTGTCTTGTATTCTGTTCTATTGGTCTACATGTCTGTTTTGGTGCCAATTCCATGCTGTTTTTATTACTATAGCTCTGTAGCACAGTTTGAGGTCTGGTATTGTAATGCCTCCTGCTTCACTTTTCTTGCTAAGAATTGCTTTGGCTATTCTGGGTCTCTTATTTTTCAAATGAATTCCATGATTACTTTTTCTAGTTCTATGAAGAATGTTATTAAGATTTTAATAGGAATTACATTAAATTTGTGTAATACTTTTGGTAATAGGCCATTTTGACAATATTAATTCTGCCTATCCAGGAGCATGGGAGATCTTTCCACCTTCTAAGGTGTTCTTCTATTTCTTTCTTTAGTGTTCTGTAGTTTTCATTGTAGAGGTCTTTTACCTCTTTTGTTAGATCAATTCCCAAGTATTTTATTTTATTGAGGCTACTATGAATGGGTAGTTTGCTTTATTTCTCTTTCAGTGGATTCATTACTAGTGTATAGGAATGTATTTGATTTATGAGTATTGATTTAGTAACGTGATACTTTGCTAAATTCATTTATTAGTTCTAGAAGTCTTTTGGTGGAATTTTTGGATCTTCTAAATATAGAATCATGTCATTGGCAAATAGTGACAGTTTTAGTTCTTATTTACCTATTTGTATACCTTTAATTTCTTTCTTCTAATTGCTCTGGCTAGAGTTTCAGGGACAATGTTGTATAAAAGTGGTGAAAGAGGGCATCCTTGTTCCAGTTTTTAGAGGGACTGCTTTCAATTTTTCTCTGTTTAGAATTGTGTTGGCCTTGGGTTTAGCATATGTGGCCTTTATAATGTTGAGGTATCCTTAGTTTTCCTACTATTTTGAACATGAAGTGGTGCTGTATTTTGTGGAATCCTTCTTCTACATCTATTGAGATGATCATATAATTCTTATTTTTAAATCTATTCATATGATGAATTATATTTATTGATTTCTGTGTGTTGAACCAACGCTGCTTCCCTGAGATGAGCCTCATTTGATCATGGTGCACTATCTTTTTAATATGTTTGGATATGTGAGTTGCCACAACTTTATTGAGAATTTTTGCATCTATATTCATCAGGGATATTGGTCTGAAGTTTTCTTTCCTTGATGTGTCTTTGTCTTGTTTTGGTATCAGGGTGATACTAGCCTCCTAGAGTGAGTTTGGAAGGGTTCCCTCCTTTTCCATGTCATGGAATAATTTAAGGAGTACTGGTGTTAATTCTTTCTTGAAAGTCTTATAGAACTCTGCTGAGAATCCATCTTGTCCTGGGTTTTTGCAAATTGGTAGGCTTTTGATGGCATTTTCTATTTCATTACTTGAAATTGTTCTGTTTAAGTCATATGTGACCTCCTGATTCAGTTTAGGTATGTCATATGTCTCCAGAAATTTGTCACTGTCTTCAATATTTTCTATTTCATTGGAGTATAAATTTTCATAGTAGTTTCTAATTATCTTCTGCATTTCAATTGTGTCATGATATTTCTTTCTTTATTATGTAGTTTAGTAACTTGGGTTTTCTCTCTTTTTCTCTTCATTAGTGTGGCTAAGGGTTTATCAATTTTATTGGTTTTTTCAATTGTCAATTTTTTCAATCGTCTCATTTGTTTCAATTTCATTGATTTCAGCTCTTATTTTAATTATTTCCTGTCTTCTACTGTTTGGGGTGTTGATTTGTTCTTGTTTTTCTTAGGGCTTTGAGATGTAATTTTAGGTCATTTATTTGTTCACTTTTTATTCTTTTAATAAATGAGCTCAATGTAATGATCTTTCCTCTTAGTACTGCCTTCATAGTGTGTCAGAGATTTTGGTGTGTTATATGGGTAGTCCTTAAAGGTAATCTAAGTATTTTTTCATTTCATCCTTGATTTCTTCTACTATCCATTCATCATTCAATAGTGTATTCTTTAGTCTCCATATGTTAGTTTCCATTTTTTATTTTATCATTGATTTTTTATTTCAGTACATTATGATCTGATAGAATGTAGGGTATTATCTCCATTTTTTCATGTTTACTAAGTGTGGCTTTGTGGCATAAGGTATGTTCTATTTTAGAGAAGTATCCATGTGCTGCCAAGACAAAATGTGTATTCACTCTTTGATGGATGAAATATTCTATATATGTTTGTTGTCTAAATTATTGATTGCATTATTTAGTTCTATAATTTCTTTACTTAGTTTTTTTTTTTTTTTTTTTTTTTTTACAAGATCTGTCCAGTAGTGAGAGAGTGTGATAAAGTCAACCAGTATTACTGTGTTGTGGTCTATTTGATTCTTGAAATTGAGAAGGGTTTGTTTGATGTACATAGATGCTCCATTGTTTGGGGCATAAACATTTACAATCATTATGTCTTGCTGATGTATAATTCCCTTCAGTAGAATGAAATGTCCTTTTTTGTCCCTTCTGATTAACTTTGGCTTGAAGTCTACTTTATCTGATACGAGGATGGAAATCCCTGCTTGTTTACACAATCCATATGAGTGATATGTTTTTTCCCATCCTTCACCTTCAGTCTGTGGATTCTTTGCATCTGAGGTGAGTCTCTTAGAAACAGAATATTGTTGGGTCTTTCTTTTTTTTAATCCAATCTGCAAGTCTGTGTCTTTGATTGATGAATTTAGGCCATTAACATTCAAGGTTATTATTGAAATATGATTTATATTCCTAATTATTTGGGCTATTTCTGGCTTTTAATGTGATTTAATTTCTCCTTTGACTGTTCCTTCAGTGTAGTTCCTTCTTTTGCTGATTTTCACTTTATTTTTTATTTTATCCTCATGGAATATTTTGTTGAGAATATTCTGTAGTGCAGGATTGCTAATTGTGAATTCTTTTATCTTTTGTTTATCATGAAAGGTTTTTATTTCATCTTCAAATCTGAAATTTAATTTTGCTGGATATAAAATTTTTGGTTTGCATCCATTTCTTTCAAAGCTTGAAATATGTTGATCCATGACCTCCTACCTTTGAGGGCCTGGGTTAAGAAATCAATTGAGATCCAAATTCATTTTCCCCATATGTAATTTGCTTTTTTTTCCTCTCTATCCTTATTCTGTATATTAGTTATTCTCATTATATTGTGTCTTAGTGTGAGCTTGCTATAATTTTATACATTTAGGGTCCTGGAAGCCTCCGGTATTTGATTTTCCATTTTATTCTTTAGGTTTGGGAAATGTTCGGATATAATGTCTTTGAAAAGATTGTGAATTCCTTTGGTTTGTATCTCTGCTCCATCATCTATCCTGATAACTCTTAAATTTGGTCTTTTCATTTTATCCCATAATTCTTGGAAGTTCTGTTCATGGGTTCTTACCATCTTCTCATTGTGGTCAACCTTATTTTCAATATTAAATATTTTGTCTTCATTGTCTGAGGTTCTGTCTTCCAAGTGGCTTAGTCTGTTGGTGATGCTTTCCATTGAATTTATAATTTGTTTAATGATTCCTTCATTTTGAGGATTTCTGCTTTTTTTTTTTTTCACAATCTCTAACTCTTTTCACAATCTCTAATTCTTTATGGAAGTGATCTTTCACTTCCTGTATTTTCTCTTTGATTTCAGTCTTTAGACCATGCTTTACTTTGCAGATCATTTTAACTCTGTATATTCCAAACTCCTTGGACATTTCTTCTACTGTGTTGTCAGTGGCTTCTCTTATTGGGGCATCTTGTTCTGTTTGTGTCATTTTGTTTCCTTCTTTTTTCATGTTGCTTGTATGTTTTCCCATCTAGTTGTATGCATCTGAGGCAGTACCGATTCATACCCTGTAGATCTGTATTGCCCCTGAAGATTTCCAGTATCCCACCTTTAAAAGGGAGACCAATATCAACAGCACCAAGTGCAAACAATATACAACTCAATCTAATAGCTCCCACCAAGGCATCCACTGCCCTCTCACTATAAACAGCAATGATGTGTTCAATCACAGTCCACAATATAAACAGAAATTTGCCAAAAGGATTTACAATCTCAAATAGTGGACAAAGAGAGAATAGAAAAGTGCAGGACATGATGTTCATGAGAGAGAAAGAGAGAAGTCAGAAGCAAAAATCCAACAGAGATTGGCTGTTAGGTGGAGAAAAGGTAGAAAGGAGATTGAGGAAAACAGACAAATTAGAGTAAGAATATATATAAAGAGAAAAAATTTAAAGTATAAGAATATATAGCAGAACTGCAAAACACCATGCACATATCACTGTCCTCAACAAATTGATGCACAAAAAATACCCTGCTCCAAATATGGCGGAGATGCCAGAAAAAAATAAAGATAAAATAAATCTCCATGGAAAACTGAACAATGATCTCTGAAAGCATTGCTTAAGAGCCTGTTGGAAATGTTCAAAACCCTACCTGCTAAATCACACTGCGTATTTGCCATGAAGTCCAGGCAAATTATGTGAACACAAAGCTTTGACCAGGGGTTCTCAAATCTACTGGTACAGTTTGACAACCTGGAGAGATTTAAAAATATAAATGCCTATTGCACAATAGAACAGGAGTGGGCCCAAGGCCTTTTACTTTCTTCACGTTGCTTCAGGGTTTTTTGTTGTAGTTGTTTATAACTAGCAAATCATTTTGATGAATAGTGAAACTTGAGAACAATAGCTCTAGAATCACTATTTACCAAAAATAAAATAATTCAATTACAAATACACAGATCAATATTTTTATTTTAATCTTAAAAAAATTCCAAATGAGTGGCAAATTTGAAGGAACTTTGAGTAAGCACTTACGTACCCACCATTCATACTTTACTACTAAAATTGCATTATCCTTGCTTTATCATATGCTCATCCATCAATTCATTCATATATTCACAAGCTGCATCTTTTATCATTTTAAAATGATTTGTGTACTTACCAGTAAGCTATAAGAGTACTTTAGAATTCTAGATTTAATTCCACTTAAAATATTTCTTTCAAATCCAGGTCTTGCATTTATATCTTTTCAGTTAAGGTTTGTAAAGAGAAAATCTTATTAATTTGGAGGAAGACATTTTTCATTTTAAAAAATATATGTTCAGCACGTTCTTTGTCCAATATATGGAAACATCGTTTATCTTTTTTTTTTTTTTTTGGTACCAGGGATTGAACCCAGGGGCACTCAATGACTGAGCCACATCCCCAGCCCTATTTTGTATTTTATTTAGAGACAGGGTCTCACTGAGTTGCTTCGTGCCTCGCTAAGTTGCTGAGGCTGGCTTTGAACTCGCAATCCTCCTGCCTCAGCCTCCCAAATGCTGGGATTACAGGCATGTGCCACCTCGCCTGGCTAGCATTGTTTATCTTAAGGACAAATACACATCATGTTATGAACTGAACAAAGTTGATATTGGATATGTGATCTCCCACATAAACTGTTATATAAAGTGAATGAAAGCCGGGCGTGGTGGTGCACACCTGTAATCCAAGCGACTTGGGAGACTGAGTCAGGAGGATGGCGAGTTCAAAGCCAGCCTCAGCAACTTAGTGAGGCCCTAAGCAACTCAGTGAGACCCTGTCTCTAAATAAAATACAAAATAGGACTGGGGATGTGGCTCAGTGGCCGAGTGTCCCTGAGTTCAATCCCTGGTTCCAAAAAAAATAAAAAATAAAAAATAAAGTGAATGAAATGTTCAATAATAATTTTTTCCATACATTTATCCATGGAATACCAGAGTTATGTGTTACAGAACATATCCATTTCCTATTAAATAACCAGTGCCTTCACTTAATATTAGTGAACCTTGGCTAGTTTGGTATATTTCTGTACATTATCCTGTAACATTTGTCTTTTCTTGTACCAATAACATAATGTTTTGATGACAAAATGTTTATTTTAGTATTAATAGAAGATAATTTAAGACATCTCACTTAGGTCTTTTGTCATCTTTTGTTTTGGCTAATCTAGATCCTTTGAATTTCTATGTAAATCTTAGAGTGAGATTGCCAAGTTCCATAAAACAAAATTCTTTAATTTTTGATGGGGATGGTGTTTTGGAGATCAAATAAATTTTAGCAGAGTCAGCATCTGAATAATATTGAGTCTCTTAAAACATGAACATGGTATATAACTTCAATTAATTTAGATTTTTAATTCTCTGTATTCAATATTTAAATTCTTATAGTTTTAAATAAAATATACAATTTTCTTATACATTTTTATAAAAATTATTGCTCAGTGTTTTGTTTTCATGCTACTATAAATATATTTTATATTTTATTTTCTTCCTTTGTTTGACAGGACTATTTTAAATGGGGCAATATGTCTTTGGATCTATAAATTTAGTTATTTAAAGTCATTCATTCACATTAGTTATTAGTTATAAATTATACTGTGTAGGTTATCCTTTTAAACTAGCTTGTGAGGTATAAACTATGGTTAGATCAACAGGGCATATTTTATTGTTTTCTTTAGGACTTCCTTCATTAGGGTGGTTCTACTCTGGGAACAGGAGCTGTGGCATGTTCGTTGTTGTAGACACCAGATGCTCTCCTTTTGCTTCTCCTAGTCAATTCCCTTTTTTTGAGACAGTCTATCCATCACTATCCTCTGACTCAATCACCTTGGACCAGGCCCATCAAAGACTCTGTTGGCAATGTCACTGGGACCATTTGCAACCTAATTAATCTATCTTTGTGGTGCCTCAAAACAGCACACACACTGCCTTAATTGCTACAACCTCACACCCACTGGGGACCACAAACAGAGAATAAGCAGAATCTGATGCCCCCTGCAACTTCTGTATTAGCATCATTTACTGCAAGATTAATGAGAGAAGCTGAGACAGCCAGAAGTGTAGAAGAAAACCATAAGTCTGGGCTTTAGGAAACTTCTTAGGCCTCTTAAATAGAACAACTTTTTAACCATTAATATGAGACAGACATCATTACCCTATGTACCTGTGTGATCAACATGAATGATATGAATGTAAGTCATGCACAACCATAGAAATGAAAAGTTGTACCCCATTTGTGTACAATGAATCAAAATGCAGTCTGTTAAAATAAAAATAATAAGAGCATCTTTGGGATAATAGTGTGGCTTTAATTTTTTTTTATTTACATACTTGAGACACATTGCTCACTGTCAATGAGCTTTACCAAACCTGAAAAATGATTTTTAATATTTTAATAAGAAAACTCTAAAACTCAAATTTCAAATGGTGTTTCTTTAAGTGTTTAAAATGTACTTTTAGATGAAGTCATCAATTTAGGCTCATACTCATTTTCTAGAGGATACAATTTCTTGTGTTTAGTACATTAGGTGTAGCAAGTCTTTTAAAAAACAGTTTAGAGTTTTAGACATTTCAAAAATTAACTCTAATAAACTTTAAAACAACAAATAACATAATTATTAACCACCCACTAAATTCAACCAGAAGACAAAAAGCACAAAAATAATCTCAAAATTGAACAACAGCAGCAAAAAATCCTTCAGGACTTGATTTTGAATCCAGGCTGCTTGAATTCAAGGATTACCATGTTAACATTTCAATATTATAAAGTAAATTCTCTATATAAAATGTCATAGATCTAAACACCAATATTTTAATTATTCTGCTTATCAAAACAGGGATATTTGTATTCCATCAGGGTACACTAACTTAAAACAAAATAGATACTTATTGTCATGTGATTCAATTTTATTTGCCAAAATTTCATTGGCTTTATAAAAGTGCATGTATGGCATAGAGTCAAATTCTCATGTAGACTGTGGCTTGCTGGTGGAGTGGAAAGAACACAGGATCCAATATTTGGAGCAATGTTGGGTGAAAGTGTGTAGGTCATTTACACCTGGGCTCTATTCCCTGATGCTCAGGAGTGAGTCAGAGAGGAGGAAACTTTGGACCCACCCAACCATTGTAACTTCTTAAGGTTCCTATGGAGAATGGATAGCAGTGTAATCTGAAAACATTGGATCCTTCTTGGATGGTCATTTATTTTTACAAACATCTGTTTTCTCCAATGAAATAACCCAGATGTTAATGAGTAATATGAAATCTGGAAATGAATGAATCCCCATCTATGATCAAAACCTCTGAATAACACTAGTCAGGTGATTTTCATAGATAGATAGATAGATGATAGATAGATGATAGATAGATAGAGAGATAGATAGATAGATAGATAGATAGATATAAAAGCTAATACAGTTCCAGCAGTAAATTTCAAGAAGTTCGTCATTTTTCATTATTCAATCATTACTATGTCACATCTACCCATCTAGCTCATCTTTCCAAAAGATAAACAAAGTGGGTTTTCAGCTTTCAAATGATATGAGAAAGACAGCAAGTAATCAGATGCAATGAGGTATGAAAATCTGGGCGATGAAGCAGAAAGCAAGGTGGATTAGAATCTCAGATAAAGGAAAAGATCACCACATACATGTGTGCCCCCCACCCCCACACACAATTGCTGTGGACTTCATGGAGTTTATACACTAGTGAGAAAGAACGACGATTAACAAAATAATCACAGTAACTTCAAGTGCTTTAAAAATGATACTAGAAAAACTAGAGTGCATTAAATTTTACCATTCCTTAAAGAACAGGGCTATGCAAAGGGAAGACCATGTCTTGATGTTTGGGATGATGTGTTTTAGAAAATGAATGATATGCTTTGGAATTGTCAAGGGGTTTGATGTATCAGAAATGAATGGCCTAGAGGAAAAAAAAAGAACAAGTAATTCAATGTAAAAGGTTGTCTTACATGATAGTCTTTAAGGTTAGTATTCATACTGTAGGAAAAAGAAATCATTGAATGGCAGCAGAGTGCCATACAATGTCTTGTTTGTTAAGATCACTTTTGCCAACCATGGGGAGAATAATTTGGGGTAGTTAGATGACAGGTATGAGACTATTTGTATCTCTTTTGACTTTGGATAAGAAATGATGTTTCTAAAACCAATTTTTTGGTTTGAGAGAGAGAGAGTAGAATATATCTATGAAGTAGAAAGATATGGACAGTGTCAACCATTGGATATAGGATAAGAAAGATGTCAATTGCTAAAAACAACATCCCTACTCTGCCATGGAGAAAAATTAATAAAAAATTCCACGTGATTCCAGGTACATATAATCATACCCCAACCTAAAATCCCAGCTAAACAAACACGTTCTCTGAATTACCCAACTAATTCCACAAAGCCTTGTCTCAGACCACCATCTTATGTTGGGTAAGGAAGGTGATTTCCCATTTTAAAATTACAAAATCTAAGGCCTTTTTCATGGAAATTACTGACCTGACCATTGCTACCTGGTCTTCAGAAGTAGTCCGTACTCTAAATAGACAGAGTTGTTTCTTTGCCTGCTTTTGCTCTGTTTTTAAAGCAGCATCTTCTAAGCACAAACACAAAAATTATATGTCCTACATAATGTGGGTGTTCTGATAGTGCAGTCGGGTTAGATTAATTGTAATAAACAAAAATTGTCACTAAAGTTCTCAGCTTATGCCTCTAATATTGTGTGAATACATTTTATTTCCTAACATTATGAAACCGCCAAGAGTATAATAAATTACTTACCTAAACCCTTTGAGGATTTTAGCATAATTTACCAAAACAAATTGATTTTAGCGGAAAAGCTGCTAATTTACATGGGTAGGAAGTGTTTTCCTTGGTGTGATGAATTTAATTTCAATTTCCCTGTTTGCATGAATTCACTCCAGTAATTCATCACTGTTAGATTAAACTACAACTATGTTTTCCTTGAGTAGGCCCCTAACATTCAATATAAGTGAATGAAAATAAATTACCCTCTTGGTATGACTATATATTATATATAATACATAATTGTTAAGATATCACTAATAGAATTAATATTTTTAAAATAGAAAATGGAATGAAAAAATTTTAAATATGAGCACTGTAGTTTTCTACCCTTTATCCAATTACGTTCAGAATTTTTGTTTTGTTTTTATCTTTTTTAAAGAAAAAGGCACATTTTTTGAATGCTGAATATGTGCTATTTTATGTCCTAGGTACTTTACACACATTGGTCATGTGATTTTGCATTTTGACTTGTATACTTATATGCATTGCTAAATAAATAAGTAAAAAATAGGTGCTAGGAATGGAAAGCAGTCAATATCTCATGCAGCTTTGGAGGTTTAGAATCTAGAGTGGGCTGCTTGAGTGGTTTGATGTAGGGTCTTTCACGAGGTCACGGTGAAGTTGCTGGATGGAGCTGCAGTGAGCTCGAGGTTTGACTGGAGCTGGAGAATTAACTGCCAAGCTCACTAGTGTGGTTTTGGCAAATCTCAGTTCCTCTCTGGCTTTTGTCCATAGACCTCTGTTTGTTGCCATGTAAGCCTCTCCATAGGCAGCCTAAGACATGGCAGTTTGCTTTGCCCAGAGTGAATGATCTGAGACAGAGAAGGGGGAGAGGGGAGAGGGACATGGAGAGGGAGGCAGAGGGATATGGAGAGAGGGAGAGGGTTGCAAAAGAACATCCAAGACAGAAACTTTAGTCTTTCATAAGCTAATCTCAGAAGTGTCAATCTCTCACTTCTGTGTGTGCTGTAGCTCACACAGTCCAGCATCTGTACAATGTGGGAGGAAACTTGACAAAGGTGTGAGTACTGAGAAGCAGACGTCATTTTGAAGAGCTGACTACTGCAGGTACCCTGGATATGCACTTCTGCAGCAAAACTAAAATATAGATATTATTTTCAAAGTCCATAGGAAGAAACTTTGTCTCTGAAACTGCCAAGGTCTTTGGTGATTTAGAAATAGAGTTGCTCTCTCACCATGTCAGATCTGGACAATTAATGTCATAGCCATTATGTGTGATAATCTATAATGCAAACTGTGGGACAAAGTCCTTTGACCCCAAAAGATTAAAGTGTTCTAGAGGCTATATTTTAAAGTCTTTGTCAATGTGGTCCATCTCTTGATCAATTTGATGAGCAGAGCACATTTTGTAGTTTTTGATTTGTTCTTTTTATTTATATGCAGAGCACATTTTATGAAGTTCTGGTGGTAATAAGACTTAGCTGTCAGGCAGCTTTGCCAGCACATCAGTGAAGATTGCTTGATTACAATGTTTTCAACACAGTGGGAGAGGCACATGACATTGGCTTGCGTTCAGCAGCAACCTGATGTTAAATTCTGCTTATCTCTAATTCTTTTGAACTTTACCCCCAGTGCTTACATTTTTATAAAATGTGCATATAGATATTCAGGAGGAGGTAGAATGTGTTATGGGTGAATTATATGGTATTAGGAAGTTTGAGTGCAAGCAGAGGAAGAGAGGCCCTGAAGTTTGTGACATGTATCTGCCTATGATGACCTCAGTACAGTAATCCTTAGAAGTAGAAGGTTAGCAAGCTCTTCGCAATCCTCAGAATCTGTCTCTTATGTCTACTTGTTCTTAATATCTAGAAAGACAAGATGCATTCACTCTCACAACTTTGTATACATCTCTCCTGGACTGCCACTCAAAGGAAAAGATAGAACAGTTTCTCCTTCCATTTAACATGACTTTCAATCAGTCATGTTATTTTGCTCCAAGAAGAACACTGAATGCTGATATTTTAAATATTACAAACTTGCTGGTAGTTTTTGATATAGATACCTGACCAAGAAAAAGGTGGGAATAATATTTTATGTAAAAATAACCACCTATGATAACTTAATCTTGCACAAGATTTCTGCATGGATATATAATGAGATGGGTACTTGCAGAATGTTGTGTTTGTTTATCTTTGGCCTTATAAAGAAACAATCATTTGCATATTCCTCTCGATTAAGTATTATACTGACATACTTAATTAAAACTATAAAGGGCACTGACAATATTTCATTCTCTTAATGAAAGAGGAGACATATTATGCAGTTCAGAATGTCTCTCTATTTAATTTTCCTGACTTCTTTACTGCTCAAACTGTGCTCTTTCCATGAATGTTGTCAATTAAGATGAAAAGAAGGAAAATTAAAGTCGCTCTTGAAAATGCACTTGTGTTTGCTTGTGGAATCTGTGTACATTCAGAAAGTTGTGATTTGCATTTTTCATGTTTAATTAAACCCAGGAAAAGTGAACATCAGAGAAGCTGGGGCAGTTTCACCCTCTTGACAGTGTTATCTTTTGACATTTTGGGGGATTCGTGTCTAAAAACAAAGTCTCTTCTTAAAATAAAAAATATATTTATTTTCTTTTCTCAGAAAAATGCAATGAGGATTCTTTCAAACTTCCACTATGCAAGTTTAGGTATATCTATGGGCAAATATAACATGATAGTTGTAAGATCAGGCTGGGGTAAACTGATCAGATGATGGTAACAGGAGAACAGACAGGCCAGATGTAAATAAAAAAGGAACTTTATTTCAGGATGGCTCTTGGGCAAGGTTCCCCAGTCCAGCAGGGCGCTGGGCAGGAGAAGCCGCAGGTGGCCAATGTGGGGCTGGGTTTTTCTAACCCTGGGGTGGGGGAGGGGAAGCTTGAGAAGTTCCTGTCCTCCTGGGATTGGCTAGGGTTGTTTGTCAGCGCCTGATTGGTTGCTTCTTCGGGCATGTGCAGGTTACATTGTTTCTCTGCATAAGCAGCAGGCTGTTTGATGCCCTGCACCCATCCAGTCGCCTTGAACCACCCCGGCAGTAGTGCTGTAGCAATGAATGGTGAGATAAATATGTCTAATCAAATACACACTGAGCTTGGATTCTGGAAATAGGATTGAATCATGCCCCTTCCATTGTATGTATGAAAGGTTTCTATGAGTCACTGTTATACTACCAGTAAAATGAAAATAGTGTCTCATGTTCCATGAACTGTAATTATCAAAAAAAGAATGCCAGATAGTATACATGTAAGCACTTTAGAAACCATTACACATCAAACAAATAAAATCATTTTTTTGTGAAACTGCATTCTCCTTCACTGCAAGAAGTAAAATATGACCACCATCCAAAAGAAGCTTCCAAATCTACTGAGAAAAATACATACATATATATGTATATATACACACATATATATACATATATATATGGCATCATAATTCATGTAGTATGGAATATATAATATGTTAGAGAAACAAAGTGAAGGCTCATACAGTCAAAGAACCTTCCCTCATCCAATACATGTGCTTCTTTGAGCGTACTTCTTTGGAATGAGACTACTGGAAACAGATCAAGATCAGAGGAGGCAAAAATCCATTTCTAAAGAAAGAACCAGGAACATATTTTTTTATGGAGCTAATATCTGAACCCAACTTTAAATGGAAAATTCAAATTTAATATTTCCAGAAAAAAATACATGTGCAAACTGGATTACTGGATGTCATGAGCAGCAAGTTTCTGCATGGTTGTTTCTGGTTTTGCATCAGCTTCGTTTTATGTTATTGCAAATAGTCAACTGTAAAGCATTTTCAATGAGTTCCACTAAGAAAGTGTGATAGTCTTAGATATCTGTCTCTCTTTTCTCTCTACCCCAAGTTTATCTGTGTACATTATGTGTACATGCCTGCACACATATGTATACCGCTTGTCATACTTTCTTAGAGAACTTTCAGGTTTACAACAAAATTAATAAGGTACAAAGATTCCCCACATAACTCTGCCTAATACTTGCTTAATTCTCACCCACTGTCATCCTCAGTATCATTGATGAACCTACATTAATGTATCATTATCAACCCAAAGTTCATCATTTACATTAGGAATCACTCTTGGTGTTGTACATTCTGTGGGTTTGAATAAATGTATTATGACATGTATTCACTATCAGAGTTATCATACAGAACATTTTAATACCCTAAAAATCCTCTGTACCTCACATAATTATCCCTTTCTCTCCACTAAGCCCTGAAACCACTGATCCTATTACTGCTTCTGGAATTTTGTATTTTGTCCCAAGGTTATGTACTATTGGAGGCATACAGTATGTATGCTTTTCAGATTAGCTTTTTTGCTTGAGTGATATGCATTCAAGTTTCCGCCATGCATGCTCATAGCTTGATAACTCATTTCTTTTTTCCCACAAAATATCCTATTGTCTAGATATACCAGTTTGTTTTTTCCATTCACCTACTATAGCACATTTAGTTGTTTCTAAGTTTGGCAATTATGAATAAAACTGCTATAGGTCTCAATTTCGTGCTTTGTGTAGACATAAGTTTTTAACCCCTTTGGATAAATTCCAAGGAGTATGATTGTTGTCTTGTCTGGGAATACTATGTTTAGTTGTGTATGAAACTCCCAAATTTTCCCCAAAGTACTGTATCATCATTTTGCATTTTCAGAAGCAGTAAAGAAGAGTTCCAATTGCTCCATGTCCACATCCACATTAGCATTTGCTGTTTTCAGTATTCTGAATTTTGACCATTCTAATGGTATTCAGTGGTATCACTTTTTAAAGGTTTTTTTTTTTTATTATTTTTTGCTTTTTTTTTTCCTTGGGGATTGAACTCAGGGGCACTCAGCCACTGAGCCACATCCAAATTCCTATTTTTTATTTTATTTAGAGAGAGAGTCTCACTGAGTTGCTTAGCACCTCACTGTTGCTGAGGCTGGCTTTGAACTGGAAATCCTCCTGTCTCAGGCTTCTGAGCTGCTGAGACTACAGGTGTGTGCCACTGGGCTCACCACTTTTTAGTTTTAACTTGCATTTTCCTGATGGCATCTTTCCATATGTTTATGTGTCCTGTGTATATCTTCATTGTGAAGGTGATCATTGAGGTCTACAGATCCACTTTTTAATTGGGTTGTTTGTCTTCTTACTGGAGTTTAAGATCCACTGAAACTTTTGATTACAGTCCATCAGAGTTCTTTCCAATACTATATTTTCTCCCAGTCTACAGTGTGTTTTTAATTAAGTCTAGCTTATCAATTTTCCTTTATGGATCATGCTTTGGTGTTGTATCTAAAAGCTCATCCAGAAACTCTAAGACATTTTGATTTCCTCCTATGTTAACTTCTAGTAGTTTTGCAGTTTTGCATTTTGTATTTAGGTTTGTAATTTGTTTTGTGTTGCTTTTTCTGTGAAGGGTGCATGTTCGTGCCCAGATTCATATTTTTTGTATATATGTCAAAATATTCCAGCACCATGTTTAAAAAATGTTTTTTCCTCCATTGTATCAACTTTGCTGTCTTATGAAAGATTAGTTGACATATTTCTGGGCTTCATTATTTTCCATCGGTGTGTTTATATATTCTTTTCCTATTGCCACCTATCTTGATTACTGCAATTCCATAGTGGTAACATCGCCAGACTTCTTACTTTCTTCTCCTTTAATGTCTTGTTAGCTTTTCTGGGTCTTTTGCCCCTTCGTATAAACTTTAGAATCACTTTGATAGTATCCACAAAATAGCTGCTAGAATTTTGATTGGGATCCTCTTGAATCTACAGATCATCTTGAAAGATAGTTTGATAATATTGTTTCCATCCGTGAACCTGAAATTCATAGGTTCTTTAGAAGCAAACTTAGTTCTCAGTTTTTTTTTATTAGAGTAATTTTTATTTTAAAATATATATTAATGTAAAAGTTGAGTTTGATCATCATATTGTTTGCATAAAAAAAATCCTTGTTATTACAATTTACATGCTAAAAGTATTTAAGGATGAAGAATTATGATATCTGAAGCTTACTCTCAAATGATTGATTAGAAAGAAATTTATAAACTTGCTTGTGAATATATATGTATCTGTGCATATCTGAATTTTTATTGATCTTTTCTTTTAAACTGTGAACTTTACCTATATTTCTAGGCACAATATTCCCCATTCTTGAGGTGGAATAGGATGAACAGAATGGAATGAAATTGGGTATTTCCATTCTCCCAAGTAGAAGATCAAATATGCTTGTTGTAAAATATTTCCTTTACTCCAGATCAGTTAGGTTGTGACAGATCCCCAGCAAGTGAAGCTCTGGCGAAAGACTCTCCTAAAGGCAGACCACAAGGACAGAATGATCTAGAATTTTTCAACCTAGTTCTTGCTCTTTCCTCTGTCAAAAATATGAGGGAAATTTCCTCCAACAGTTGTTGATAAAACCTGATTAAGCTCCTGGAGGTAAATCTTACAAAAGCAAAGGGGTAGCCCTGGGTATTTTAATTCTCAGACTTGTTCACAATGAACCTCCAACAATGCACCAGTTACTGTTCAGGCTTTCCTAGCCCAACACTGGCTTCCACGGAAGTTTCAGCACATGAATTTCTGCACTGGTAACTTCTGATTTCCTTTGCCCATCTGTCTCTACATTGGGGGATAATAATTTGCCCTATGACCACATTTTTCTTACAGATCTATGAAGTTTAATCTATTTTCCAGTTTCTTACTTGTTTTTCAGGATGGAATGACAACTTCTAAGCTCCTTACATACTGAATGGTAAACTAGAAATCCACCAATCTGTTTTTAAGCTCAAAGATCTTATTTTAAAACAGTGAGATGAGACAATTATTGACTTAGTGGTAAGTATATAGCAATTTCTAAATGCAACAAAATCTGAGTACCCCATCTTTCTGCTAAGCAATAACTTCAAGACATTGATTTTAATTCTTAATATCCATTCCCTTTTGTCCTTACTAGGCATGTCTGGGTGCATGTCACATGTTGTCTGATTGAACTGAACTTTGAACTGATGATTCCTAGTTTCTTCCAAATGACTATGACCTATGTCACCTCTGGTGTATTGCTCAGTAGTTATGTTCTTGTCTTTCAAATGAAAAATTTTGATTGACAACAGGGATGGTCGATGAGTGAGGCACCAGGCCAAAAAATAAAGATGGTACCATAGTTTATAATCTGAGTAAAAGCTGACATGACGCAAATTGAGTCTCCCATATATGAATTAAAGAAAACACTTGAGAAAAAACTGGTAGACAAACATGAAAGTTTTGACTTGTTAATAGCCTTCAATTGCAGGAGAAATTGCACTTTGAGGTTGGCTGAACTGTGGGAAGCCATTCTTATTTAGCAGGATTAGACTAGATTAGGTTGAGTCATGTGATTCAGAGGCCTGGCTTCCAGAACTGCCAGGAGGCATGTGGTGCTGCGTGGGAGTGGATCCCTGGCTCCTTCTGGAATTTTCCCCTTAAGAGAATGGCTCCCCTAACTCCACCCTATCCTGTCCATCACAAGAAGAAGCTCCTCCTGGTCCTTGCCCCCTTTACCTATGCGTCTTTAAATAAAAGAGAGTTAGGCTATTCAATGTTGGTGTTGTTAGAGGCCAGAGCTGGTATGGCTAGACCCGTCATGCCCCCTCTCATTTAAAAAGAGTTTTGGCTCTTATGTGTTTATTGAGTAGATAAGCTTTTCGGGTAACAGAGAAACCACCAACATTCTCCTCCAGCAGTTAACCCTTTTCTCCTACACATGGGACCTGGCAGAGAGGACCCCCACACTGAACCCTGTCTATTTCTCTTGTACCTTGTTTCCCCTGTGAAAGAAACACATCATGATTTGCAATAGCTGTTTTTTTTTCAAGCAAACTTAAAATGTTTTTTGTTTTGTTTTGTCTTTTGTTTTTTGTTTTTTACTAGTACTATGACCAGGGTGCTCCAGATGTGGGAACTCAAGAATTTGTTCTTAACTTCTTTTTTAAAAAATTTTTTTAGTTGTAGATGGACACAATTCCTTTATTTTATTTATTTATGTGATGCTGAGGATCTAACCCAGTGCCCCACATATGCAAGGCAAGCACTCTACCACTGAGCTACAAACCCATCCCTGTTATTATCTTATTGAATAGAACAATTTCGTTGTCTATTCATAGTTAATAGTAACACACACTCAGAGACACTCTAAGAAATGATAATATTAGTAATTGGAATGTGAAATTAATTGATTCTTCAGAACTTCAGGATACCATGGTCCACAGAATTTACACAATAGTCATTGATCAACTACTATTTCACAAGTACCTTGAAAATTAAGGTTTTAATTTAATATCTCACTTAATGCAATCAGGAAATGCATGACAAAGAATCTATCACTATCTTATTTTATACATCAGAACACTCAGGCTTTGAAATATCTTCCTATAGCCGAACAACTAAGACTTCTTTCAAAGATCAAGAATCCAGAGCTGAGTCTATAATGATATTTAGTTAACTAATTGGTTACTTGAGATTTCTGTGGGGTTTTTTTATTTACTTGTTTGTTTGTTTGTTTTTTGTTTTTGTTTTGCACTAGGGATTGAACCCAAGGGCACTTAACACTGAGCCAGGTCCCCAGTCCTTTCTTTACTTTGTTAAGAGACAGGGTCTCCCTGAGTTGCTTAGGGTCTCACTAAATTTCTGAGGCTGGCTTCAAACTCACAATCCTCCTGCCTCAGCCTCTTGGATTACAGGCATGAGCCACTGCCCTTGGCAATTTCTGAGGTTTAGATCGCAAATGTGGAACGTGTTCTGAGACAGCACAGTCCTTTTACACTGCTTCACATTCCATCATCCATCCTTCTATTCCATCAGGTGCTACATGCTTCTTTTGCCTTCTCTGCCACCCAAGTTTTTAAAATCATCTCAAGGTACACGTGTTTGCACCTTGAGTGTCTGTAGGATATTTCACATTTTTAAGTGACACTTAGCATGTGTCAGACATCCTTTTAATGGCACACCTGAAACTCTTCACAGTGTAAGTATTAGATTATGCTGCATTTGTTTTGGTGGCAGATCTCTGCAAAAGTGTCACAAATATCAACATGAAATAGAAAATGAGGATGCTGATAAACAATTAAGTTCCACAGTTTGAAATGTTACATTAGGTGCCCATATCCCACTAGTATAAATTGTGGTTAAAGATGAAATAAAAATATTATATTTGGTTCAGATTCATGTGTATTTTAGAAAATGTCCATCATATTCTTTTTTTTTTTTTTTTGGAACTGGGGATTGAACTAAGGGGCACTTGACCACAGAGCCACATCCCCAGCCCTATTTTGTATTTAATTTAGAGGGGGGTCTCACTGAGTTGTGTAGGGCCTTGCTCAATTACTGAGGCTGGCTTTGAACTCGTGATCCTCCTGCCTCATCCTCCTGAGCCACTGAGATTATAGATGTGCCACCACACCAGCTAAACTAGATTTTATATTTCCATTCTATAAAGTTCAACACTGAATTCAAAGTTGGTAAATTGCATGACACTTCAAAATTGGAAAATGTGCAATTTGAATTTATATTTGAGTTTATCTGATAATTTCAAGACAGTGCTTAAAAATGACTACTTTTCGAGTGATCACAAAGGTACACACTGTACATTGTTAATAACCTGCTTACAGGATGGTTTCTGATCATGAGCTCCAAATGATAAATCATGAGCTCCCATTCATTTTATGGGGGTTCGGACTGCCAAACAAGGCAAAAGAGATCCAGATGCACTCCTCATTCACTGCAGCTATTGAGTTTCTCCACACTGAGCCTTCCCACTGACTTCTGAGGAGCTGAACACAGAGAGCATTAAAAGGCCACAATCTGATCTTGCTTTACCCCCTGTTGTGCTAATCTGAACTCCCTGGGAGCTCCTGTGAATTCAATATGAGCTCAGAGTTCAGTTCCACTTCTCTCAGAGAAAGAATGTGCTAAGAATTTGGATCCCAGTCAATGGCTCCTTCTGTGTGTCTTCCCAGTAGAGTTCATCTACTTAAAAGTTTCAAGTCAATATTTTTGACGTTGAACTCTTCAATCACCAGTCAATATCAGTCTCTTTGCATCTCTCCTCTCTCTCTCTTCAATGTAAACACCCTTCTAAACTGACATGCTATTGCAAGGCATTTATCCTCAATTCTTTCAGAAATCTGTTTGGTTAATGATCTTGGTTTAAAAATCATTGTTGGTAACAATCACTGACATTTTAACTTTTTACATCTCAGCTCTCACAGGTGTTTAAATGAAACATTTTGATCTCCCAAATGACAATAAAAGCTCTTATTACAAACTCCAATGTATTTTCAGGCTTTTGTATGCTATTCTATTGAGTTATTCTCACACTGTTGAAAGTTCATTCTTGTTTGGTTGTTGAATTTGCCAAAACAAAATCTTTGTAGACAGCATTTGATAAACAGACACACCTCTTTTGGTCATCCTATAAATCCCATTGACTATTCCTTATAGTGGATATGAGCTCTTGGTCACCACTCCTCTCTGACATGATTTTCTTCCTAACTATACATCTTCCTCTTCCTGCATGTGGATTCTAGATGACACTAAGACAAAACAGATTAGTTGGTTCTGTGATTAGCACATTGACAAAATTGTCACTCTCAATGCATAAAGTAGATGCCCTGGAGAAATGATTATTCCCTGATCATTAACACTGCTGCTGTTGTTCTTTCTTTTTTTTTTTTCTTGGAACCAGGGATTGAACTCAGGGACACTTGGCCACTGAGCCACATCCCCAGCCCTATTTTGTATTTTATTTAGAGACAGGGTCTCACTGAGTTGCTTAGGGCCTCGCCAAGTTGCTGAGGCTGGCTTTGAACTTGTGATCCTCCTGCCTCAGCCTCCCAAGTCCTGGGATTACAGGCGTGCGCCACTGTGCCTGGCTGTTGTTCTTTCTTTCACTTTTCACTCATCCTTCCTGCCCCAAAAGCAGATAGACAGGGTGTAGAGATTACTCTGTAAAAAAGATAAAAGGATTTTGGCACACAACTGCCTAAGAAGAAAAGGCCTGAATTTAAAACAACAAATCCAAAACCTGTGATTTCCCCTACTACTTTGAATAATTTTATTGATAAAAGTGACCTATAGGACTTAAGAGATAAATGTTGTTACTGAAATTAGCACTGCAATGTGTTAGGCTCTTTTATACATATCTTTCCTCAGCTGCATTCAACTTGCTTATTAGTTCCTTGTGGAAGTAAGGGAATATGAGGGGAAGAAATCACAGAATGTGGACTCACAGAACCTGTATCAGTCCGTTTTCCATCGCTATAATGAAATACCTAAGATGGGAAAATTTGTAAAGAAAAGAGGTTTATCAACCTCTGAGTTTTCAGAGTTCCAAGATCATGGCTTCTGTTTGGTTTCAGGGAAGATGGCATCATAATAGTGGGAAAAGATCACAGGGTGAGAAAGGAAGCTAGAGAGATTTTAGGGGCCAAGATGATGCATAGCAACTCAATCTCTTGGAAACAAATACAGTCTGTGAGACTGAGGGCAATGCCCATGGAGAACTAATTACCTTCTACCTTGTACCTCCTCAAGGCTCCATCCCTTCTCAAAGTTGCTTCACTGCTGAAATATGAAACTTTGAGGAAAACACTCAAGCCTTATCCACACCAAAGTAGAGACTAAGGATTGTGTCCCTGGTGATTCCAGATCCTACAGAGCCTCCAGGTATCTCAGGAGCAGATGGACATTATTCAAACCCTGGGGAAATTAAGAACACAGATGATAGATCAGAGGCCGGGTTTGAATCCTGCCTCTGTCATTGTCTAGAAGTGTAAAATGAAGTAAGCAACCTGATGCTCTTGATCCTCAACTGAATAGGGTTCTTTTGAGTATTAAGGGACAGGACTAAAATGGACTAAAATGATTAGCCCATGGAATGCAATGCAGTTGGCACCCAATGAACCTTACCTGGCATTGCTACTTTGTGAATCAGTGTGTATTTCATGTTTCTATTTATATTATTGTCTCTCTATCATGACATTTTTCTTCTTTTCTGTAGCTTGAATATGCAGAATTGTTTAGGAATAAATATTTTTTGTTGAATTTCTATTCCATGGAGAATTGCTATGAGACAGGTTTTCATCTGGCCACATCCCAGCTACCAACTTACATGCCCAACCTAAACCTTCCTGCTTTGGTTACATTATAAAACATGGTCCACTGAATTGAACCACAACCAGAAAGCGTTTCATATGCTGCACAAGGTATTGCCTATGATTATTTCTCTCAGGAGATGGAACTACAAGTTAAAACCTCACAGATGCCTTTCCAATGAAATCATCAATCCTGTTGAGTGACACATAATTTTTAGATATTCAGCACACTAAATGTAGTAAGAAGAGATGGGAAGCCCAGGAGAAGTTACACAGCCTTCCCCATTATTTTTTGCCAAGCATAACTTTAAAACCTACCACCTAGCTAGGTGTGGTTGTGTATGCCTGTAATTTCAGCAGCTCAGGAGGCTGAGGCAGGAGGATCATGAGTTCCAAGCCAGCCTCAAAAAAAAAACGAGGCACTCAGTGAAGCCTGTCTCTGAATAAAATACATAATAGGCTGGGGATGTGGCTCAGTGGTCAAGTGACCCTGAGTTCAATCCCCGGTGCCTCCCCCCAAAAAGTAAAAAAAACAAGCCATCTAAAAGGCATGAATTATGGAGGCATGCCTTTGATGATCTTTGAAAAGGTAGACACAAAGAAAGATAAACTCATAGAGGAGGCAATGTTGCCAAAGGTGAAAAAGAGTTTTCAGAAAACAAAGCAAACGAACACATTAGTAAACAACAACAGCAACAAAAAAAGATAGAGTTAGAGCACAGACCAAGGTAGCCCTAAACTAAACAGCAGAGTCAGTCCATGGATCAATGAGGCTAGATCAGTAACAGGAAGGATACTTATCTATGTGAAAGAGACAAAGACCTTATGTATTTTTGTGAGGAAAGAACACAAAAGAATTTAAAAAGGCAATTTTCCTTTAGTGCATCACATAAAGCTCAATTGTTTTATACTCAACGTATTTTTGGTTAATGTGTAATAATTGTACATTAGTGGGTGAAAGAGATGTTTGAAAATATGCATACAGTATATACTGATCAAAAGAGAATATGTGGCATTTGTCTTCGTATGTATGGCTTAGTTTGCTTCAAATAACATCCTCCAGTTCTATCCTTCTCATTGCAAATGGCAGGATTCCATGCTTCTTTATGGCTCAGTAATAATCCATTGTGTATGTACACCACATTTTCTTTATTCATTTGTTTGTCAATGGGCAAACTTTGCATAATTTAGATATTGTGTATTGTACCAAAATTAATATGAAAAAACAGATATCTCTCTGATATGCTTAAAACCTGTCTTGGTTTCAGGACATTTACAATCTCTTTTTTTGTAAAAAGATGGGAAAAGCTATCTTCCAGGAGCTAAGGTAAAAACTGAGAATTATATATTTCATGAAAGACTGAGCATTGCTATATCATATATGTAATGCCCAAGTGTCTCTACTTATCTGGGATTAATTTTTTGTTTGTTTCCTTTAATCAAATATTTTTTTACTAATATCATGGAAGGATGGGGAAAGAAAAAAATGAGTAATGGATTATTTTATAACTCAAGTCACTAATATCCTTGTGATGAATGCAGACTTGTAATGGTTTAGAATAATTTGAGAGATACATCGTCTACCACATGAGCATGAAACAAAATTCTGTGTTGAGTTCAGCTTTGGTGATGGGGTTGCATAGATTTGGATTTCTCAAGACTTTTTTTTTATGAATTGCATTTGGTTGTGTTTGATCACATGAGTTTGTTTTTGTTTGTCCAAAATAAACAATGCTAATAATTACTTCAAGGGTATATAACTAACCACAAAAGGTTTTAATACTTCAGCAATTTTAACACATAGATATGGGAGGAGGAAGAAATGACTTTTCCTCTGAAATATTAAACAGAAAAGTACTGAAGTTGGAGCTGAAAATGAAATAAAATTTCATCTTAGTAAAGTGTAGAGAATTTCTTTCAGAATATAGAAATTAGAGCAACATAGAGAGAGAAGGTTGGAGGGTAGTATGTTGGATTACAACACATCTGGTATTCCCATTGATTTAATTCATGATTGCTTTGTTTCCTAGTACACTGAAAGACTTAGAAACTTTCAATCACAAGAATTCTGATACAACAATGACAACATTATTATTAATCAATCTCTAGTCTTCTAGATGTCAACAAATTCTAGTATCTTTTTCCCAATGCAGAATCCAAGGTATAATATCACATGGCATTTTCTGAGCTACTAAAGAATACTATAAAATAGATTGATAATGTACAGAGACAAGATATCAGTCAAATTATTATTATTATCCCCACCCTATCCAAGATCTCAGACTTCTTTTATCATAGAGATTTTAGTGCCAAATTATTTGATGTTCTTTGTCAAAGTTACAAGCAATACGTATGATTTTAAAATGAAATTTAAAAAATTAGTTTAAATATGTATTTATTACCAATCTGTGAATGTTAACAATTAAAGTCTGCTCATCAGAAATACTCTGAACAGCATCATATTACCAAGCATGAAATAGCTTGAGAAACCACCTTTTTGCAAACTTCACTCACAATACAACCCCATAACTCAGATCTTAACATAGAACTGGATTTAAATTTGCAGCCATTAAGGCATGTCTCCTTTTTTATATTAGGGTTTTAATTTAATATTTGTCACTGAGGAAAACTGATTTGCATTTTAATGGGAAAAATCACTATGCAAACTTTGAAACATTTCACCTAGAGGTTGACAGGAAAGTCAAAAGAAGTTAGTTCATAACTTTAAAAAGAAGTGAGTTAAACTCTATAAACTGGAATTTTATTTTTCAAATGAGATGCTCTGTTGGGAATTTAAATGGCTTTGAAATCTCTCTGCATGTACAGAACTCTATAATACATTCAATTTAAAAATATGGCAGGGGATTACTTTTCCATTCAAATAAAGACATACACTTTATTCATATTTAAAACATAATTCATATAAACCTTCTCTATCAGTATTGTAAACTATTGAGAATTGACTGTCTCTTGTCATTATAGACATATTTTTTAAATATATTCATCCTACACAGGTGTCTATGTGTTTGGTTTCCCATCCGTATGTTACACTTTAAGAGTTCAAGAGAATTTCTATTCTGTAAGTATGCATTTAAATGGAGCTATTTCATTTTTTAATTTATGGGGGCATAAATTTCAACAACAATAAGACATCCATCAAAGATAGTTATGAAGCAATCAAATATAAAAGTATTGGCTAGTTTTTTAATATGTTTTTCTAATATTCCTTGCAAACATTGGATTTCAACGTTTTTTAGGTGAAATACAGTCATCAGTTTAAACCTATAAACCCCAAATTCCTTTAAATGTCCAAAGCAGTATGATTTTAAAGACTGCTGGGTACTGGGAGAAGTGAGTTATCTTTCCTGAGTGATGATTTCCCCCTATATCTGCATTTTAATTCAGTCACAAATATTATCTAAGAGAACAGGTATAGGGTGTCAAGTGCAGATGCTAGCACACATTTGATCAGCAGGAGTTGTGTTCTCACTTCTGTCCATAGAATGGCTATTATCTATTATCCATAGTCTGACTATTACTATAACCTGGGAATTACTAGACCACACACATTGAATCAGATCTAAAGTCTTATTGTTTCCTCCCAATTGTGGAACAACAATAATACATGCCCTTTCTATTTGTTAGATACATGCTGTTTCAATAATGTTGTATCATAGCATTTTCTCCCAATACATGGTGTGTGTTTAGAGTTCTCTTGGTATTTTGTGTCCAGTGGTTAGACCTCTTCTAATGTGGAACTGCTTCCACCCATTACTTCATCTGTCATGGCGCTGACAATTTGAAATAGGCCATTTATCTCATAGACTGCTCCTCAGTTTTGAGGTTGCCTAGGCGGTCTAGGGATTAGGTTCAAATTGTAAATCTCTCTCCAGCATATGGTGCAAATGAGGCAGAATCTCTTCTCAAGTATCACATACATCCAGAGGCACCAGACCTCTGATTGCTTCTTGGGTCACATTTATCATGGTTCTCCAGTCATTTCCAGGGTTCTCCACTGCATAGTATTGTATTTCCCTTTCCGCATAATAACCACCTAAGGGGAGACTTTGAGATGATGCAGTACTATATCATCAACACTCACTCCCCATGACTTTTCCTGGATCAATTTTGAGCTTTAGATTTGCAAAAAAATTTCCCACCTTCAGCATTTAAGGCACCTTTAAGAGTTGGCATGCCACATTCAGGGTGTCAGGATGTTTTCTCTCTTCTGCTGTTTCTTTCTTAAAATGTAACCTATTTCTCTATTCATCTCTTACTCTATTTATTCATTGACAAAATAAAACCACATCTCCCTATTTCATTAGAGGTCATAATTTCATTATCTACTTTGATGGTGAATGATTATAGAATTATCCATATTTGGTATGGAAGTTCTTTCAGAGTACCTCTTTCTTTCTCTCTCTCTTTCTTTCTCTCTTTCTCTCTCTCCTTCCTTCCTTCCTTCCTTCCTTCCTTCCCTCCTTCCCTCCCTCCCTCCCTCCCTCCTTCCTTCCTTCCTTCCTTCCTTCCTTCCTTCCTTCCTTCCTTCCTTCCTCCCTTCCTCAATATTCTTATCATTTCAGGGTTCATTCTTTCTAGAATTACTAGATATCCTAGGCTCATTTTGCACTTTCCTTATCCTAGGACTGGAACTGGCTGTGTTTCCAGGATTCCTGATTTCTTTCAGTGGCAAGAAGGTCTTAGAAGTTGAAATCTGAATATCAGACATACTCATAGAATTAATATTACCTATGGGCCCTTTCAGTGAATAAGAAAAATTAAAACATGCAAGCATGTGTACACACAAAATGCAAACCCTAGGCAATATAAATGCACACACAATTATGATTCTAGATGTCTATGTCTACCTTCTTCTTTGGTAAGAACCCCAGATTTCAACAATAGCAATGCATTTCATCAGTGGTGCAAACTAAACTTGAAGGAATTTATGAATTTCTATACCAAGGACATAAATCAAGCATACTTAAAAAAAAAATGTATGTTCAAAGAGAGTTCAATCCTTTCTTTTCTATAGATTGAAAGTGCTTTCCTTTCCTCCTTCTATCACTATTTTCTCCCTTCTTTAACAAAGGCAGTATATTATATATACTTTTCTTAATTCAGCACATTGTGGAAGTCTCTTAGGATTACTTGATAGGCATCTTTACTATTTTCAAAACATCACGAGGCTACCTAAATTCTATATAGTACATGGTGTATAAGAATGATCTGTTTGACCAATGTTTTGTTTGGGCTTTTAGATGACTTCCAGTATATCGCATTTACATATATCAGTGAAGGAAATAACCTTGTACACATTTTTGTTTTTGTTTTTGTTTTTGTATTTTGAGTGTACATTCCTAGAAGAATAACTTCTTAGAAGTTAGATTGCTTGGTAAAGGAATAAATGCACATAGAGCTTTGTTAGATGTTGGTAAATTATGCCTATAAAATTATAGCATTTTGCATGCAAACTATCTTAGAGTGTAGATCAAGTTGCTCCATCGCTTCATCCAGCTTTTGGAGTTTGGTTAACATGATGAGAAATATGTAATATCTCAATCTTGTTTTCATTTCTTTTTTTTTGGTATAATGTCCATTTTAATATCTTACTTTGAGATTTGCTGTCTTTGTGTCTTTGGTTCATTATTCTTTTTGACTTGTGGGCTATTGGCTTCTTCTTTCTTACGTTATTTCAACTTTGTCATTCTCTTTGCTCTAATTAATAAGGAATGCATTCTGCTTTCCCCTTTTTCTACTCTCCTCCTCCTCCTATTTTTCTCATCCATCTAGTGTTTATTTTTGTGTATGGTATGAAGAATAGATTGAATTGAATAACTTTCCTAATTGCTACCTAGTTTTTCTAGCATCATTTATTTCAAAAATTCTAATTTTGCTTCCATGCTTTGAGATATTGAGCATATCATAAATACTGTAAATAATTACATTTTCTTCTAGGGTTTGTTTTATTTCACTTTGGAGAAAACAATCTGAGATGTCCCAAATTTAATCACAAAGCTCTAGAGAATGCATAGGAGGAGAGATGAGGGAAGTTCAGCAGTTAACAAACTATAGGCCAAAAGGAAAATGTACGTTAAAACCCAGCATAGTGGTACAGATCCCTTAATTCTGCAACTCAAGACTGAGACAAGAGGATTGCAAGATTTAGTGATACCCTCAGGAACTTAGCAAGACCACACTTCAAAATAAAAAATAAGAAGCACTGGGAATATGGCTCCATGGTATAGCACCCATGAGTTCAAACCCTAGTATCCAAAAAGAAGGATATATGTTCAAACCTTAACTCAAATTCTATCATAGTTCCCAAGGCCACCATACCCTGCTTACAAACCCAGCCAATACAGAAAAAACAATTGCTTCTCTTTATTGACTGCTTTCCTTTCCCAAGGTTTCCCACATCACGTAATCCTGTAGCAAATCTAGGGTGAATGTAACAACTTATGCTTTTGATCCCCAAATTTTCTTAATAAAATGCCCAGGTGTTTTAGATCTGGTAGAATTTTTTTAACACTGCTTCTGAGCATTACTGCTGGGTACGGTGGGAGTTTGCCATAGGACATATTCTTTCTCTCTGGTTATACTCCATGAAAGCAAAAAGAACCAAAATGGGGAACAGACCTCAAGAGATCAGCAAGCTTTCTTTATTAAGCAGTGGAATGGCACATTTTCAGTGTTGTACCCAAAGAAAATAAAATCATCACGTAAAGCCAAAAGAAGCCGTTAGGGAGGGGATTTGGGATTGGGGTGGGCTTTTGGGAGGGGATTTGGGATTGGGGTGAGACTGACTCTCCCAATGGTGCTGGAGAATCTCCCTGGGGAACACAACATTTTAATCTGTTTTCTGTTGCTATAACATTCCCCACTGGTCTTATCCACATTAACAAATCCTTGTTTAGGAAACTAGTGGTTTTTCAGTTTCCAACTTCCCAGAC
>JAJEJO010001673.1:75288-135006 GCA_020662805.1 Glaucomys volans
ATAGAATTAATATTACCTATGGGCCCTTTCAGTGAATAAGAAAAATTAAAACATGCAAGCATGTGTACACACAAAATGCAAACCCTAGGCAATATAAATGCACACACAATTATGATTCTAGATGTCTATGTCTACCTTCTTCTTTGGTAAGAACCCCAGATTTCAACAATAGCAATGCATTTCATCAGTGGTGCAAACTAAACTTGAAGGAATTTATGAATTTCTATACCAAGGACATAAATCAAGCATACTTAAAAAAAAAATGTATGTTCAAAGAGAGTTCAATCCTTTCTTTTCTATAGATTGAAAGTGCTTTCCTTTCCTCCTTCTATCACTATTTTCTCCCTTCTTTAACAAAGGCAGTATATTATATATACTTTTCTTAATTCAGCACATTGTAGAAGTCTCTTAGGATTACTTGATAGACATCTTTACTATTTTCAAAACATCACGAGGCTACCTAAATTCTATATAGTACATGGTGTATAAGAATGATCTGTTTGACCAATGTTTTGTTTGGGCTTTTAGATGACTTCCAGTATATCGCATTTACATATATCAGTGAAGGAAATAACCTTGTACACATTTTTGTTTTTGTTTTTGTTTTTGTATTTTGAGTGTACATTCCTAGAAGAATAACTTCTTAGAAGTTAGATTGCTTGGTAAAGGAATAAATGCACATAGAGCTTTGTTAGATGTTGGTAAATTATGCCTATAAAATTATAGCATTTTGCATGCAAACTATCTTAGAGTGTAGATCAAGTTGCTCCATCTCTTCATCCAGCTTTTGGAGTTTGGTTAACATGATGAGAAATATGTAATATCTCAATCTTGTTTTCATTTCTTTTTTTTTGGTATAATGTCCATTTTAATATCTTACTTTGAGATTTGCTGTCTTTGTGTCTTTGGTTCATTATTCTTTTTGACTTGTGGGCTATTGGCTTCTTCTTTCTTACGTTATTTCAACTTTGTCATTCTCTTTGCTCTAATTAATAAGGAATGCATTCTGCTTTCCCCTTTTTCTACTCTCCTCCTCCTCCTATTGTTCTCATTCATCTAGTGTTTATTTTTGTGTATGGTATGAAGAATAGATTGAATTGAATAACTTTCCTAATTGCTACCTAGTTTTTCTAGCATCATTTATTTCAAAAATTCTAATTTTGCTTCCATGCTTTGAGATATTGAGCATATCATAAATACTGTAAATAATTACATTTTCTTCTAGGGTTTGTTTTATTTCACTTCGGAGAAAACAATCTGAGATGTCCCAAATTTAATCACAAAGCTCTAGAGAATGCATAGGAGGAGAGATGAGGGAAGTTCAGCAGTTAACAAACTATAGGCCAAAAGGAAAATGTACGTTAAAACCCAGCATAGTGGTACAGATCCCTTAATTCTGCAACTCAAGACTGAGACAAGAGGATTGCAAGATTTAGTGATACCCTCAGGAACTTAGCAAGACCACACTTCAAAATAAAAAATAAGAAGCACTGGGAATATGGCTCCATGGTATAGCACCCATGAGTTCAAACCCTAGTATCCAAAAAGAAGGATATATGTTCAAACCTTAACTCAAATTCTATCATAGTTCCCAAGGCCACCATACCCTGCTTACAAACCCAGCCAATACAGAAATAACAATTGCTTCTCTTTATTGACTGCTTTCCTTTCCCAAGGTTTCCCACATCACGTAATCCTGTAGCAAATCTAGGGTGAATGTAACAACTTATGCTTTTGATCCCCAAATTTTCTTAATAAAATGCCCAGGTGTTTTAGATCTGGTAGAATTTTTTTAACACTGCTTCTGAGCATTACTGCTGGGTACGGTGGGAGTTTGCCATAGGACATATTCTTTCTCTCTGGTTATACTCCATGAAAGCAAAAAGAACCAAAGTGGGGAACAGACCTCAAGAGATCAGCAAGCTTTCTTTATTAAGCAGTGGAATGGCACATTTTCAGTGTTGTACCCAAATAAAATAAAATCATCACGTAAAGCCAAAAGAAGCCTTTAGGGAGGGGATTTGTGTTTGGGGTGGGCTATTGGGAGGGGATTTGGGATTGGGGTGACACTGACTCTCCCAATGGTGCTGGAGAATCTCCCTGGGGAACACAACATTTTAATCTGTTTTCTGTTGCTATAACATTCCCCACTGGTCTTATCCACATTAACAAATCCTTGTTTAGGAAACTAGTGGTTTTTCAGTTTCCAACTTCCCAGACCTTGATGGGTTCCATTCCTCAGCTTGACCTTAGGGGAAAACTTTAAACAGTTTTTAATTGATGATCTCACATACATATAACTACTTAGTTACACAAAATCTTGTTGAAATTGGCCCTTTACCTACACACAGACTTTCTTATCCAGAAATATTTTCCTTTTCCTTTTACTGAAAATATTTTCATACCTAGAACTTTCCATTTTCCTTTCCATATCCGTTGACTCCTTCCTTGATTGTATTCTAAAACAACTCCTATGAAATTTCTGAATTTAGATAAATTATTAGGATTTCACTCGTAGTAGCTCTCAGGGATGTTACAAAACAATTCCAAATTCCTTTATTTACCAATCCATGAAAACACCAATAATGCTAAGCATGTTACCCCATGGAATTTAAGGTGTAATATATTAACTCTATTTTACTTATTTTACTGTAATAACCAAGATCAGACAAGTATTTTGAATAGTATTTGACATCTCTTTCCTGTGGAAAAGTCCTAAAAAAAATTGATATTACACATTTTATAGACATCAACATTTTTTTAATTGACCACCTAGAGACTTGTGAGGTTAGATATATTTTACCTTCATTTATTTACCAAATTTAAATTGAACCCTTTTAATCATGTGAATCAAATATACCTGGATCCATTTTTTCTTTTAGTGCTCTCTATGTTAATCTCTAATATTATGTACATGAATTTTGGACACAATATACACTTAAACAAAGGTCTTGTAGGTTTTTATCTCCATTGCAATGTAACGAGATGTCAAAAATCTAAGTTGAATAAAAAATAGGACTGACCAAAAGTTATGAGCTCAACAAGTACTCGGCTGGCCATTAGTTATTCTCAAATAAAACACTCTTCTGTTTTTTTCCCTTGGGTTGGAAATTGGTCTCCTACTGGGCTTTTTGCTTCCTCTATTGTCATTTCAATATAAGTTCGACTTGAGATTTGGTTACAGCAGAAACCTGATATCTCAGGCACTTTAACCATTTTTATCAGGACAGGGTTTGAATGCTTAAGAGCTCTGTAAAAGGCTTTTGTTATTCCTCCTGGGTGGAAGCACATGTCATTTACATATTGTAAAACAATTCGCTGTGGGGGTGCTGTAACACTGCAGGGGGGGTTTGGACCTGGTTCCTTCTCCCCCTTGGGAGGGCGAAAGGGTGGGTGCCCCAGAACCATCTTCTCCCTCCCTCGGCCCCCCACTTTTGGCAGAGTTACCTGAGTCTTGAGGGATTGGTAGCAGCGGGAGCTGCATTTAAGTCTGGTCTGGCCTTTGCCATCAAACCAGTGCAGCCTCTCCTAGTTCCTGAACTAGAGGACTCAGAATCTGAAAGGCAATGCTTAAGTCATAATCCAAACTTGAATGTAAGGCACCCGGTCAGGATGGTTTGGCTGCCCAATGCCCTGAGGGCCCCAATCAACCTCTAAAGTGGGCCATTCTGATTAACAAAACTTTCTTAAGTTTCGTCCATTAACAAAAGTTCTGTAGTCAGCGGCATGTTCTTGGAAGTCCTGAAAATTATCTAAAAAACAAGTTAGAACAGTGGGGCACATGGTTGACTGATTCTGTCCCATAGCAGGCTGTCCTAGAGAGAAATGCTATATAGAAAGCAAAGCCAAAACACAGAAAAGACAAATGGCCATGAACCAGACAAGACAAAGACAGACAGAGACATTGACCGACCAGATTAGTCCCCATGCGGCCTACCAGACTGGGCCCACATGGAGGTCCTACCAGACTCTGCACAGAGGCCTACTGTACTAGGCCCAAGTCACACGTGGCAGCTGAGCGGCCCAGATCCCAGGTGGCAGTTATGTTGGAAGCCACGCGGTGGTTATGCCAGCAGGTAGTCACGTGGTAGTGGAGCCAAGTGGACCCCATGCAGCTCAGACCAGACTAACAAGGCAAATACAGACAGACAAAGGCCAACCAGATTAGGCCCTATGCTGTCTACCAGACTGGGCCCACGAGGGGGCCCACCAGACTGAACCCATGAGGGGTTCACCAGACTAGGCTTCACAAGGAGGCCTACCAGGAGCCAGGAGCGACGTCTCACCCTGCCCTGGGACTGGTGTAAGCGACTGCATCCAGTCTGACCAGGTCCCCCAGATACAGAGAGCCGACTCACCGATACAGGATACCAGGTGGCTTTGTAAAGAAGAGCATTTTGAAGATGGGCTGGGGTCCCCCTAAGAGTGAGGCTGAGGCACGTCTCTCAGGAGCTCCCCTCTACTCAGGGTGGGGGCTCCCAGGCAACCAACACAGGAGGCAAATATAGGCGTGAGGTCTTAGAGAAAACAAATCTCTCTGGGACCTCCAAATGTTGTAAAATGCATTGGTTGGGCGGTCAGGGGAAACAGTTGTGCAAGTTCAAAGCCCAAATCAGGAAACAGTTTGCAAATGTTTCCTCCACCTCATCATAAAGTCCTCCTTTCTCTCTGGGGGTTGTTATTCTCTTTTTCCTTGGGGGTTGTTAATTTTTATAATCTTCACTCAATAAACTCTTTTATTTCAAAAATCTCTTAGTTTCAAGTGTATTGGCTAATCCACCATGCTCCTTCTGTTATACCCAACAAAAATAAGATCATCCAAGCCGATCACATAAAACCAAAAGAAGCCTTTATTTTTTTATTTTTTAGCTGGCCAGCTACGATCTCCCTTATACCTAAAAGCGGTGTGCTGGAGGATCACTCATTAGTTCTTTGTGGCCAACATATATAGGGGGAAAGGGATTACTGTGGGTCTATAGGGAGGGATTAGGATGGGTCTACAGGAAGGGAAAGGAATTTGGGTGGGTTTACAGGGAAGGAAGGGATTAGGGTGGGGCTGACTCTCCCTCTTCATGGCATTTGAGAATCTTTTGGGGGGGTATAACACTTTCTTATATAATGCCACATTTAAAAACAAAAAACTTTTCTTCTAAAGAAGTTATAAGGTGCATTTAATCTGTGATAAGATATTGATACCACCATTTACCAGTGATGAGTTCTGCTTCCTCAGGATATTAAGCAGGTTTTATTTAAAGGTAATAACACACACTTCTCCTGGGAGGAAGAAGGGGGCCATGGCTGATGTTCTAGAATCCCCAGAAGTGAGCGCACCCTCCATCTTTTATAGGTTAGGATCTTCTTTGTTTGTTCTTTCCTCTGACCCTTACCTATCTCTCCTTCCTGTCTACGTGACTAGGTCCTGTGATACAGCAAAATGGCGAGATGCAAAAGCTGAGAAGTGGATGGGTAGGGGAGGGCCAAAGTGATAGCAAGTAAAGGCCCAGGGGACAAATTAGCAACCCTTTGCCTGTAGTCCTCGATAAGGGCAGGTAGACTTGGTAATCAATAGGCTTTGGAGATCCTTGACATTCCATTCTCCCAAGGGCAGTCTCCAACTTCCAGATGCAGATGGATTCCATTCCTTGATTTGACCAGATTCCCTATTCTACAGTAACTGCCTGTTCCCAATTCTAGCTTCAATATTGTTGCCAAAAGCTCGGTCCTTGTCCCTGATGCCAATCTAATAACGAGGACGGGGTTTTGAGAAAAAGGGAAATGAAGATTTATTGTTTTGCAAGCAAAGGAGACCCAGGAGACTCCTGTCCCAAAGTCTGGGATTCTGTCCATCAGCAGGAACAGGGATTTTTTAAAGAGGTGACTCAAAGGCTACATTCTATGTGTTCTCTGTATTTGTAATTCACTTGTTAATTTGGGAGACAGTCATTTCTGAGATCTTCTGGTACCTTTCCCGAAGTCTGGATGACTTCATTCCTATGGTGGGCATGTACTCAAGGAAAAATAACTCTGCCTAGGATGGGGAAGAAAGGCAATCCTGTTTCCCCTGAGATTAGAGAGGGGGAGAGATTAGGGAGGAGCTGGAAGAAAGAAAGAGAAAGAAACATGTCCTTTTTAAAAATAAGTTGCAGTGATGGAGAGAGCATCAAGGGTTATATTCAAAGCATAAAGTGGACCACTGTTACAATACCTTGACCCCTTATTATTTTTCTCCGCAGAGTTTTCTAACATCTTTTGCATGTTTATTTTTTCTAAGTGGTTTTTAGTGTTAACTTGCCTAGTCTAAGGGGAAAAGTAGTGTCTGAATTTTTATTGAAATAAAAATAAATTTATAAATTAAATTAGGTAGTAATAATATTGTGAGATTTCAGGAGCAAGAGGTGTTGAGTCTGTTTTTGTGTCCTTGGGGAGTGTTTTGTGCATCTATGTCTCTGTATCTGAAGCCAGAATTTGGGATAGTCAGTTAGTGCAGAAATAAAATCGGGTCAAATCGAGAAAATGGAGGACAAGAAAGTCATCTGCATCTGAAAGTTGGAGGCTGCCCTTGAGTGAAATGTCAAGGATCTCTGGAGCCCATTGATTAACAAATTTACTTGCCCTTATCGAGGACTATAGGCAAAGATACAAGCTGGGACATTACTTGTTATCACTTCGGTCCTCCCCCTGCCCATCTGCTTCTCAGCTTTTGCATCTCACCTGCAAATCTGGGCCTAGTCATATAGGCAGGGAGGGAAGAAATGAGGGGGGAGGGAATAGGAGAGTAAAACTTATAAAAAGGAAGGATGTACTTGTCACATGGATTCTGCCTTTGGGTCCCCTTCTTCCATCTGGGAGAAATCTGCTTTTACTTTTGTTTAATAAAGCTTCTTTTCTTTTCTTTTCTTTTCTTTTTTTTTTTTTTTGGTAGTGGGGATTGAACCCAGGGGCACTTCAACCAGTTAGCCACATCCCCAGCCTTAGTTTGTATTTGATTTAGCTACAGGGTCTCACTGAGTTGCTTAGGGCCTCGCTAAGTTGCTGAGGCTGACTTTGAACTCGCGATCCTCCTGCCTCAGCCTCCCAAGTGCTGGGATTACAGGCATGTGTCACCACGCCCAGCAATAAAGCTTCTTAATTTCTACTCTACACCTGCCTCAGCTTGCTTCTCCGCTGTTATACTTCAACCCCTGAGGAAACAGAACTCTCAAGGGTAAATAGCGGTATCATCTCTGTCTCTCTCTGTCTCTCTCTCTCTCTCTCATACATACACACACACACACACACTCACTCACTATGAATATGCACAAAGGTCTTCTTTCTCTCAGCCATATAGATACCTCATATAGATACTTCCATGCCATCTGCCTCTTGTTGGAACAAGTGGAACATTGGACTAATTCTTAGAACGGTCTTGAAAATACAGGATATTGATAAAATAGCTACGACATACCATAATTATCTCCACATTCTTTAATTTATTCTAGCTATAATTCTCCCTTTTGGCCATTGGACAAATCATTTCAAAAATGTAGATGCTATGCTATGCAGGTAATCTGAAGATATTTTCCACCCTTGCTCAGGATGAGGGGACTAGTTTTAAAGTTCTAAAAAAGAATTATGCTGGACCACGATTTCAAGGTGTATTTCTTTAGTTCTTTGTGTACTTAATTTCTCAGACACTAGATTAACAGGCATATCATTTTGGGAAGAAAGCTTTTATAAATGTGAAGCTATTACATATAATGCTATTTTGAAGTTAGTGGTTAGGTAATAAGTATGCATTTTTGTTTAATTTACTAATAAGATGAATGGGAATTTTCTTAAATTTACAAAGACAGCCTTCAGGGAGAATATCTAATTATCCTAAATATGCATAAAAACTCTCACAAGGAAATACAGGGAACCCTAGTTCAATAGAGCCTGTTAAAATAACAAATCCTTGCATAAACTCTGGGTTCATCACAATGGTGGGATTTATTAGGACCTTTTATGTATGTGCTGCACAAAGAAAGAGCAGTATTATCTGGTGCAAAACCCTGTTAACTGCAAGGGGGAAACACCATTTAAATGCAAATCTTATAATCCAATGGATTCACACTCTAAATAGAAGTGAGTCTTCAGAGTGGCTCATGAAATTAGCAATGTGTGGGCATTCTTTAATAATCCCTTATTTTTGGAAATCTAATAATCTTCATTATGTTGTGTGGATACAGTATCCTACTACATATCCCCTAGACTTTTGGCAGTTACTGTTGCTTTTGATGCGTGAACTTTACGGTTATTGAAAAATTCAGTGGCTCCTTAAGTTATAAATCAGGAGCCAAAGAAGCTCCAATTCTTGCTCCAGTATTAAATTGTATATAGGAATTATATAGTATATGTTTTCCAGTTGCAAATATTGGAAAAGTGTTGAAGGATAGCATGTTAAAATAAATAGTTTGGGCTGGGGATATAGCTCAGTTGGTAGAGTGCCTGCCTTGCAAGCACAAGGCCCTGGGTTCAATCCCCAGCACCACAAAAAAAAAAAAAAATAGTCTATATATCTGAGGGGATAATCTCATAAGAACAGTTTTGCGAGACATATACTTTTATTCTGTTGTTCCACAAACACACTGAACATATATTCATTTTTTTCCTATATTTTATGGGTTAATTATTCTTAAGTCTATGATGATGAAACTGAAATGAAAAGTCAAACTTTCACTGATCAGCTTTAGAATTTTGGTTCCTAAGAAGCAGCCATCATCTCTATCGACAACTTATCTCATATTGACTTTAAAATAATCAATAACTTGAGGAATCTGTTAGTGATTTTAGAGGAAAGGGAAGAATTGCAAACTTCAAATGAAACTCACTTCTTTATGTGAACTTTACTTAGGGTGTCTTAGTTCCTTTGTGAAAACCATTATTTATCTTCCAAATCTCTGAGAGGCAGAGATCAGTGTTCATCAAGGAATTTACATTCCTTGAAGGAAGGAATTCAGTCATGTTCTTGATTAGATAGTGGTGGGTTTCAGTGATGTTGGAAAGAAAAGTATGTGAAATCAGAAGTATGGGGCATCCAGGTCATGGGAGGATAAAACTCAGATGCACTGATGAGGCAGTAAAGAAAAAGAAATGAAATACACGTATACTGTTTATGTATATTAATGTAAATTAATGCAATTATTCTGAAAAACAACATGTAAGTTCCTCAGAAAAGTGGAAATAGAACTATCCTCTGATTTAGGGATTCCATTACTGGTTATTTATCCAAAGGAAATTAAATCAGTATGTTGAAGAGATTTCTATATTTCTAAGTTTATTACAGAATTATTCACAGCAGACTACATATGGATCAATCTAAGTATTTATCAATGGATGAATGGATAAAGAAGATGCATTATAAATACATAACAAAATACTCACCAGTCCTCTAAAAGGGAGGAAATCCTATCATTTAATGACAAGATGATGAAACTGAACAACTTTATTTTAAATGAAATAAGCCAGTCACAAAGGGACAATACTCAATAGACCTCTCATTTCCATGTGGGATCTAGTATGGCAGAGCTCATAGATACAGAGTGCAACATGTTGGTTCCCAGAAGTTACATAAGTGAGGTGATTGGACAAATGTGAATCAAGATGCAAAAAGCTTCCAGGTGGAACAAGGTACACAAAATGTTGGGCCAAATAAATTAGTTCAAGATCTCTATTATACATCATGGTAACTATAGTTCAAAATGATACACTGGATATTTGAAGATTATTTAGAGTAAAATTTAAATATTTTTTGTTACTGAATACAAAATTATAATCATGTGCTGTGGTTTGGATGTGAAGTGTCTCCCAAAAACTCACCTCTGAGACACTATGTAAGAAGGATTAAAGGAGAAACAATTAGAGTTATGAGAGTCTTAACCAATAAGTGAATTAATCACCTGATGGGGATTAACTAAATGATAAATAAAGGTTGTGTGATATGATTTGCACAAATGACTTCTAAGGTAAAAACAAGTATAGAAGAGGGGACAGAGAAGAAAGAAACTGGAAATAATTTTTAGATTAGAGGGGCACGACAAGTTACAGGCAAAATCTGTGTCTCTAAAGATCTTTCTTTGGATAAGAAAGTGCATGACCTATAGTTTAATGAGCTTTTATAGAACTGGGCACAAGGACAATAAAAAATGACACATAAAGTTTTGGCACATCTTTTGATAGAACAATATAAACATTGTTGAAGGAGTCAGTCTCTTAAAAAATGATATCTCAATTTCATTTAAAAATTAAATACAAAATCAAATACTGCGAATGTATTTTAAGAAAATTAAACTTTGGAAACATAGAAGGTTGGAGACCTGATAAAGACCTTTTGGAGATTATTCTTCTGCAGTCAAATTTTCTATGTTTTTTTTCCTAACAATTGTTTTGAATTTTCATTCACCTGTCATAAAATGCAGCATTTTATCTGATTCTATAAGTTTTAGTAAATATGAGCTCTATAACCAACATTATCATTATCAATTTCTAGAACCTTCTAGTCATCCCAGAGACTCCTGATGTCTATTTACAGACACTCCAGGTTCCCACACCTGGCCCCAGATATCCACTAACCTACTTTCTGTCTCTGCAGATGTCCCTATTATGGACATTTTCTACACTTAGATTCGTATAACACAGCTGGGTGCGGTGGCGCACGCCTGTAATCCCAGCACTTGGGAGGCTGAGGCAGGAGGATCGAGAGTTCAAAGCCAGCCTCAGCAATTTAGCGAGGCCCTAAGCAACTCAGTGAGACCCTGTCTAAATAACATACAAAATAGGGCTGGGGATGTGGCTCAGTGGTGGAGTGCCCCTGGGTTCAATCCCCAGTACCAAAAAAAACCCAAAAAAACAAAAAGAATCATACAACACATTGTCTTTTGTGTCTGACTCTGTCACCTGTCATGATTTAAGTCTCTCTCTATGTTGTAGGATGTGTACACAGTTTTTTCCTTATTATCGCTTAATAATATTCAATCACATCAACCCTTTGAATTTAAAGATGAGGAAGCTGACAAGCAGCAGCAACTTAACTGTTTCAGATTCCCACAGCAAGTTTATGGTTCCTGGACTTGCTCTCTCTGGATGTGAAATTGTTCTCTGACTTTGGATGATAAACATGCTGGTCTCATCCTAAGAGGTTCTACTCATGGCAGAAAGAAATCTCAATATTCAAGATGGCAGTATCGATGTGTGAGGAACATCAAATGTGAGACAATTGTCACTTGGTTAAGCAAGAAGCTTGGTCCTTGTTATTTCCCAGTTCTTTATTGTAAACTTTCATCAACAGAGAATCATAGCCACCCAACCTCAAGGTCTTTGGGAATGTAAGTATATTTACTCTGGTAACATTTTAGCCTTCTTTATTTATTTACCTATCTTTCTTCCCCAACCAGCCTACCAGTTCGCTGATAGCAGTAATGCCCCAATGCATAGGTCATTACTGACACACAAGTCCTTTGGCTACAAATGTATCTCCATCCAAATCTATTGCTTTGTAAATAAAGAAACTCATGGAATATAACTCCTATGAGCTCTCACAAGTTGTGACTAATGGAGGCAAGCAGAGATAATAGAATTTTTTTTTACTCTTATATTTGGAACTTGTTTGTGATAAAAATGAACTCTAAGTTTTACCTTTTCTCAAATATCCACTACAAAGTTAACCATAATATTTCACAATCTCCGGGGAATCTAATGAAGGCATCACTCTAATTATCCCATTTGGTTACCATTGTATCAAGAATACCTTGGTGACTCAGGCTTGCGATGTCACCTATTTTAATTAAGTCTCAGGAAAGGCAATTTGGCCATCCAACTTAATTCAAAAAGGGACAAAATATTACAAATTTGATAATTCTACTTAATATAAGAGGAGACAAATTATCCTGAACCAGGTTTCTAATGACAATAAGATCCACTTTTTCAGACAAAAGAATTAGCTGCTCCTAGATAATAAATATTTGAAAAATAGACATAAGCCATAAATTTTCAAAGACATTCTAATCAGTTAAATATTTTTAACCTCAGATTTTGGACTGCATTTTTTATTCATATATTGATCCAAGATTTAATATATTTAGGCCATTAGCAAAGGAAGAATTAGGAGTATGGGGCAGTAAATCACAAAATTTTTCATCAGACTCCCAGAATTAAAATTCAAATACTTCTTCTCACTGGATAACCACCGGTGGCATGATCCATCAGCACTTAACCTCTTATTTACAAAATAATAATCTCGTTGTGTTGTCTTTGCAGATTAAAAAATAAATTACAAGTAAACAATGCATAATGATTGATACAATAAATTAATTCATCATTTTAAGTACTATGGAATTGAGGTAATTCTTTGGGCTTGTATAGACATTTGTATAGACCCTGGAATTTCTGTGAGATATCACTTTTTCACATCCTATTCTTGGTCTATCAACATAAAATATTTCAACATTTCAGTCCCAGATTCACATGTTATTGCTCTGTGAAAAAGTACAAATAGTTCTTTTCATTTACTCTCTCAGATGCTCAGATCAGACAATCTGGTAAATATGTAAGGTAGGTGAACTTATAAAGCAAGGTCAACCTTCAAACTTCTTCATTGTGTTTCACGGCACTTCTCTTGCTGCAGATGAAAATCGGGTAGTGTCACATTGTTCTGCAAGTTCAATTATAACGTATTATCATTAATATTATCATGTATCTGACCAGAAAATCTAACTTCATGAAAAAGCAGAAAATTCAAATGATAGTTTAATACAGATTAGAAAATACTGGGAAGGAGAACATGAAAGAGTGAGGTAAAGGGAGAGAAAAAGATAGGAAGAGAGGACAAAGGAGAGCAGAGAGAATTCTCTGTGGATGTGGGAAGCAGCTATGCCCTGCCTTGAGCTTCTCCATGAAATATGGAAAAGTGTTTTCAGGTTGAGCCTAACCTTGTGTCACTCCATTTTGTAAAGCAGGAGTTTGACATAAGCTACTCCACTTTAAGTGCTGAGGTGGAATGAGTCTACACCTTGTTCGTAAACAACCACCATCTGCCTAGCACCCCACAATGCACAAACTGATAAATACATTTATGGTGCCAATAAAAATGACCACCTGTGAACTTATCCAAGTAATCAGAAGCACATGGGTGCAAAGTTGTGAAAAACTAGAGCTTATCAAACACACCAGGCCATCAAATGATCCTGACTAGAGGATCCTCCTGTGGAGGAGCATCTTGAGACTGGACACAACCTGCAGCACCCTGACCCTGTTCCCTGGTCACTCATCAGGAACCTTGCCTAGGAAAATCGCCACAGTGATGAACTTCTGAATCTCTGTCTGTGACCTTCAGCACAGTTTCTCCTGCTCCTCAGCGTGCAAGCCCCCTGCAAGTTAACATGTCACACTGACACCAAGCTGGTGCTGTGAGGCTGCTGTCTTTCCAGACCTGGCGTCAAGTTAGGTTCCTACACTTTGACAGCTCCACACCCTGAACAACTTCTGAGGCTAGTTCTGATTCCTAATCTTATCTGACTCCCTAAAGGGACTCTTTGCATTAGTATCTGCTCTCTGCTCTTACTCACAATTGAGTCTTCTAAACACCTTAGGCTGCCTTAATCCTGTTATAGACTTTTTGTGACCTATATGTATATAATTATGCAAAGTATAATGTGTGACTTGAGTGTTACAGTTATCAGAAATTAAGATTGGACTGAAAGAAATTGTGATTGCCTAGTTTAGGACGACCAGGTGACCCACAATATCCAGTAAACTGTCACCCATGAAAGTAGCGTAGCCTGTAAATTAACTGCTATTCAATAAATTCTGACATTGTGGAAAGACACAGACATGTTTGGTGTATGATAATGACATAGCTCGCTCACGATAAGTGGTAGAGGTAGAACTGGTGTGACAAAGGAGAGGGAAAATGTGTATTCAATTTTTTTATCTTATTGTTTTTATTTTTGCAGACTTCATTTTGATTCACTGCACACATATGGAGTACAGATTTTCATTTCTATGGTTGTTCATGATGTGCATTCATATCATTATTGTTAATCATACATGTACATAGGGTAATGATGTCTGTCTCATTCCACCATTTTTCATATCCCCACTCCCTCCCCCTCTCATTTCCCTCTACATAATCTAAAGTTCCTCCATTCTTCTCTCACCCCCTATCCGCCCAACCAGATTTTATATCATCACCCACTTATCAGGGAAAACATTCGGCCTTTGTTATCTTGGGATTGGCTTATTTCACTTAGCATTATAATCTCCAATTCCATTCATTTGTCTGCAAATGCCATAATATTATTATTCCTTATGGCTGAGTAGTATTCCATTGTATATATGTATATACCACAGCTTCTTTATCTATTCATCTGTTGAGGGGCATCTAGGTTGGTTCCACAGTCTAGCTATTGTGAATTAAGCTGCTATTATCAAGAACACCAACAACAATAGATGTTGGTGTGGCTGTGGGGAAAAAGGCACACTTTTACATTGCTAGTGGAGTTGCAAATTGGTTCAGCCACTCTGGAAAGCAATGTGGAGATTCTTAGAAAACTTGGAATGGATCCACAATTGACCCAGTTATCCCACTCCTTGGTTTATACCCAGAGGACTTAAAATTATCATATTACAGTAACACAGCCGCATCAATGTTTATAGCAGCTCAATTCACAATAGCTAGACTGTGGAACCAACCTGGATGCCCTTCAACAGATGAATGTATTAAATTTAATATGAAAATATTAAAATTCATTGCTGCTAGATTATGATTTATTTGAACAATGAAAAACTTATCATTGTGTTTCATAAGTACAAAATACTACAAAAACCAAAATTAAGGAAATCTAAGAAGATGGAAGAGAATGTTGGCAAAGCATATATCTGAAATAGGTGTAATGTCTAGATAAAAAAAGACAACTGTAACCCAACAAGAAAAACCATCTAATCAATATGTGAATGAAGGATTCGAATAGTCATTTTCTCTGGAAGATGTGCAAATGGCCAAAGAGAATATGAAAAGATGCTCAACAAACATCACTAATCATTAGGGAAATGGAAATCATGCAAATTAAACCCACAATGATATATCACATCACACCCAGTAGGATATCCACTATGAAAAACAACAAAACAGAAAATAGCAAGAATTGATAAAGATGGAGAGAAACCTGAAAACTTTTACACTGTTAGTAATATAAAATGGTGCAGCCATTGTAGAAAAGTTTACAGAAATTCTTCAAAAACTAAAAAGATCCCTGGAAATTTCCATTGGTGAAACTCCAAAGATCCAAGTGAAAGACTGAACATCATTATTTTTTCTCTCGGAGACATTACCAAATGACCCTCCAGAAACATCAGGCCGAGTCCATGAGGATACTTCCCATGTTATGATCATTTCTACTTTTTGTATTTGAGAATACATGGATCGTGTAATTTAAAAATTGTTATTTAAACTGCCACTGAAATGGTGGGAAGAAAAAAAGAGAGAGAGAGAATCACCACGTGATCCAACAATTCCACATCTGGTTACATATCTAAAATAATTGAAGACAGGATCCTAAAGACATATTCATTCTCCATGTTCAGTACAGCCTTCTTCACATTAGCCTGAATCTCTGTAGAAGCAATCTAAATGTCCATCCATAGGAGAATTTTTTTTTTTTAAATGTGGCATTTTATGCAATGAAGCATTATTCAACCTAAAGAAGAAGGAAATCCTGCCATAGACTACAGCATAGGTGAACCTGGAGGAAGTTATACTGAGTGAAATAATCCAGTCACTTACATGATCCTAACCTTATAATATATCTAAAGTAGGCAAATCAGTGAATACAGAGTTTCAATCTTGCAAGGTAAGATAGTTACAGAGAACTGGTGCATACCCATGTGCACACATTGACACTACTGTACAGTGCATGAATACAGTTTCAGAGGGCAAATGTTTGTTTTTAATTACAAAAAAGAAAAACCAGTATGATTATTGAAATGGACTGAAATATCAGTTTATTAAAATACATAAAACTTGAAACATTGAGGCAGGAGGATCTCAAGTTCAAAGCCAGCCTCAACAACTTAGCGAGGCCCTAAGCAACTCAGTGAGACCCTGTCTCCAAATAAAATACAAAATAGGGCTGGGGATGTGGCTCAGTGGTGGAGTGCCCCCGGGGTTAACCCCCAAAACCAAAAAAAAAAAAAAAAAAAAAAACTTGAAACATTTTTTTCCCAAGGAATATGCAAATGTATCAGAATGATATAATGTTACATGCATTAAATATTAGAAATATGATTTATTATCTGACTAAATCATTTTGGAACATAGATTCTGCAATAAAAAACAATTCTAAGAGTATAATAATTTTGAATATATCAGTTCATGTAACCCATATATCATATTCTGTCCAGTGAATAATGCATATATTATATCCACTCCAACAACATAGATAATAGATGGTAAAAAAGTACACAAGCATGTTCTCTGTTTACTGGGTACAGGGCTCGAGGCCTGCAGTGACAATGAGCCAGCATGGAGTTCCCCTCTTCAAACTGCTTGCAATCAGGCTAAAAAAATATTAGACATGTCACTCAGAGTAACAGGCATGAGTTTTTTAAAAGGAATAGGATAATAGGATAAGGGGAAAGGGAGCACTCTCAAAAGAGAGAGTGGGTCCTTTCAGAGGAGAGGAATAGCCTTACCCCTCCTGGCCTCCAGGAGGCCCTCCTGGCCTCCAGTTTTTTTTTTTTTTTTTTTTTTTTCTTTTTTTTGGAAGGGGGGGTTCCAGGGAATTTTCCAAAGAGTCTTGCCCCTTCTTTCCCTTGACTTTTGACTGACAGCAGGATGACATTAAACTTTCAAGTCCCCACTGTGCATGACAACTCTAAGCCACTTTGGGCCATGCTGACTTGCTGACTGGTTCTAATTGGAACCTGTTCTTACAGATTTCAAGGTTAAGGGAACTTATTCTTATCTCCCTGATTTCTGGGATCTGGTCTGCGGTAAGGTCACAGAAATTTTCGCCTTCAGGGTAGCTGCTGTTCTTTTTATCAGCACTTTAGGGCTGCACTTCTCCTGCAGATAACAGGTAGTTTGCTGAGGAAATAAAACATATTTTGTCAACTTAAGACAGGCAGTGCTGCAGGTAGATTGCTTTTTTAAAGAAAAAGCATGTCAGGGTCATCACAGTGGGCCCAGTTTATAGAATTATTCCCTTAATATCATGTTCCTTCCACTCTTGTCTTCCTGTTCTCTACCACAGATGCCTATATTTTTTCTAAAAAGCCAAATTAAGGATTTAAGGATGAACATATTTGTGGCCAAAATAGCTCTTGTGCTCACAAAAGTTCTGGGATTCTGTTTGCTTTTGTTAACCATTCCTAGCAGGGATGACTGTTAGCATATGTGATGTAAATGAGTAATTTCAGGAGCTTATTCAGATGGAATTAGGGCAAACAATCCAGAACCCCCAAAGGGAGCTAAGGAAGTTTCTGTTTGTACCCAACATGGCTGCTTCAGCCCAGGCTCTTACCCCTTTATTGTGCATCTCTCCTCCTGAGTTCCCCAAGGCCCCCTTTGGGGCACCTGTTCATCTAGCTAGCCTGTATCACCTTCAGATTCAGACCTATAGTAATTTACCTGAGGAACAGGGTTCAGAGGATACTGTCAAAAAGTTTGACAGAATGCAGAAATAATTTTCTAATAAGTGCTTTTCAGCCATGAAAGAGAAGCTATTCCAAAGGATTCTATAAAAATGTTCTTTCAGCAGTCCAAGTAAGATGTAACGAAATCTCTTAGGAAAGACGAAATGTTTGGATAAATGTTTCTCTCATCTTGCAAACTACATATTTTACAACTGGGTAGTTTTCCTCTGGTAAAAACAAGATTTTCTCACAGGAGGTTGAATGACCTCTTTTAAAGAAAATCAGAAACAGGGAAAAAAGGTATAACATTCAGAAAAAGATACAGAGCTACAAAACTCCACAGATTTTTTTCTACATTTACACACAGGTAAGTTACCATTGTTATTTCAAGTACAAATGCAGCCATGTGCATTTAAAATAAGTTAAATTCTTCTTAATCATTCATCTTTTTGTTCACTTTTTAATCCATCACCAGCGTCAATATCTTGTGAGGTTTTGTGCCACTGCCCCAAATTTCAAATTACTTGACTAAAATTTGCTACTTGGATTTTTTTCGTAAGTATGCATTTAAGACCTCATTTAAGTAACAGTATTGTTAATGATTTTAAAACACATCTTTAATATGAATAATATGAATGGGAGGAAATGTCATACACAATAGGAAGCCCATCCGTCTGTGATGGACAGGGAAAATAGTCATTCACAACCAGTCAGAATAAACTGGTGTCCTGCCATTTAGAGAGGTCACCTCATATTCAATGAAGTGATATAATAATGTATTCATCCTAAAAGGAAAGGAGTCATAATCCCGTGCTGCTCTATCTTCAACAGCACAGAATTCTCTAATTTCCTATGGTAGATCTGCATAAGGTAATAATATCATGTTTTGTCTGCAAAGCTGTTTAACACACTTCATCACAATGGGGATCTCACAAGTGTGACTTTTCTTTTCCTCCATAGGAGCGGGTGAGATTCTTTAGTGGGCTCTTTTCTTCCTCTTGTCAACCCTTCTCTAAGCATCTGTCATTATTTCAACATCTGGAGGAGCAGATAAGCTTCTCCACTTGGAATGTGGCAGTCAGCAACTTTCTCCAGGAAACTAAATTTGTCACTTCTGCAAAGCATCCATCTTCTGCCAGCTTTTGACTTCCTATCCCCAGGCCAGACTTGAAAATCATTCCTCCAAGTGTGTGAGGCTGCTGTGCTATGGACTCATTCTGCTACAGAAAAAAAAAGGCATGACAAAGGGTCGAAGGATCATGATTAATTCAAATTAATTTCTAGACCAGCAGGAACTCATCTAAACATGATATAAAGATTTAATCTTAACCTGATGCCTCTCCAGCAGTTACATGTGATTTTCTTCTTAAAGAGATATTGAACACTACTCTCTATTTTCTCCTAACAATGGCTTGTACAGTTATGGCTCTTCTTTGATTTGAGGGTAAGATCATATTTTCAGATTAAACAGAAAACTACTTGTTGATAATTTGTGGTATGATATGAAATAAATTCACCTGGCTATCCATGAAGGACACTATTCTCTCTATAACATAGACCCTCTATCAAGCATCTTACCAGGTTTTACCCATTTATATCAGAAGACTTATAAGAGCAAAGTAATTACCTTGAGTGCAACTAGTCAAGTTGCCTGAAAATATCATGCAATGTCTAGAAGCACCCTTTTTTTAAAACTTCATTAATGCTTAATAATTATTAAGGTACCCGAATCCTGTGTCAACCAATGAAAATTAAAGACCGATTATTATATAGGAATGTAAGCTAGGTAAAGCTGTGTCATCAGTCCTGGTATAAACTTCTTTCCAAAAAGAGGAGGAAAATCTTTGCTAATATTCCACTTTTGTGTTTTCTTCCTAAATCCTCCTTTTCTAAATCTCATTAACATATTTCTTAGGGAGTTTTAAAGTGTGACATTTTTAATAAATTTTGTCATTTTCTCCTCAAATCTCAGAAGGCTACTTGCTTTATTGGATAAAACTTCTCAGTTTTTTCTATTTTTCTTCATAGATGGGGGTTACCTCTCACAGTAGGAAGGTCAAGGGTGAACACATTAATAAGAATGCATTTTCCTTTTCTATGGTGGTCGCTGAACCACGGATTTGCTAGGCTATCTATGCTGGGAATGTTTCTCTACTTTTCCTTTCCTTCATAAGTTGGTGTAGCACTGGGGCTCTTCACACTCCTTCTTCACATTGATTAATTCACTTACAGGACTGTCATGAAAAAGAAAAAAGAATGTGGATTTTCAAAGTCAATCATTAGTGCTTAAAACTTACCTCTAGCAGTTACTGGCTAGGTATGTGCAATTAGTTTACCTGACTCCATATGATCATCTTAAAACATGGGATAATAAATTACAGGATTTAGAAATTCGAGTGTGTATTCCATCAGAAATCTTGATTACGAAGCAGAAGTCAGTGATAACCCAGAGTTGGCACATTGTCTTAAACTCCAAAGTATCATATTCCATGATTTATACCTTACATTGGATCCGTTTGTCTACAAATTATATTGAGGACATCTTCACTAACCTTCAATGCTTTAATATTATTTCATCTGGATCACAGTTCCTGAGGGCAGTGTCTCTTCTAATTTATTTCATATTTTTGCTTACAGTCTGTTTAAAATTATATTAGAGATGTATGAAGATGGCCAACTATAAATTTTAAAGATGAGCAGTGAGATGAAATAACATTTTTCAGGTTAGAAAAGCTACTTTCTGACAGAGCCAGGGCAGAAATGCAATTGTAACTCAGTAAGAAGTTCTCTTTTGCACACCTTCCATTTTTAATTTCAAAAAACTTTTAATCAACAAAACTATTGAGTCAGACCTAGTGACTGTCAGCAACTTGGGAGGCTGAGGCAGGAGGATCAAGAGTTCAAAGCCAGACTCAGCAAAAGGTGCTAAGCAACTCAGTGAAACCCTGTCTCTAAAGAAAATACAAAAACAGGGCTGATGTGGCTTAGTGACCAAATGCTCCTGAGTTCAATTCTCAGTACCCCCTACCAAAAAAAAAAAAAAAAAACAAAAATCATTAATACTGCAAAATGTTATGTATTTGATAATACATATTAAAACATGAATGACTTACTGTACATATTATATACTGTATTTGTTTATATGTATACATGTATGTATGTGTATGTGAATATATATATATATATATAAATACAAACAACAACAGAGAAAATCAATTTTATGATGTATAATAGAACTACAAGGCAAAAGGACACCTTCACAGTCATTTTCTTAGTAGTCACATATGTTTTAAATTTATCATTCTATTTTTTTTTTTTTTTTTGTTCTGGGGGTTGGACCCAGGGGCACTCAACCCATTGACCCAATCCCCAGTCCCATTTTTGTTTTTTATTTAGAGACAGGGTCTCACTGAGTTGCTTAGGGCCTCGCTAAGTTGCTGAGGCTGGCTTTGAACTCTCCATCCTCTTGTCTCAGCCTCCCAGGTGCTGGGATTATAGGCGTGCGCCACTGCGCCTGGCTATCATTCTATTTTGAAGATACACAAGAAAACATAAGAATATGACTTAACTGAATAGAGCATTTTGTAGTATAGAAAATTTGTATTTTAAATACTTTTTGAATTAAAAAGTCAGATATACCCTATGAGTTTTCATACTCCATTAGCATATATCAGTCCAGCAGTATAAGACAAATTATTCAGAATGACTTCATTTAAAATCAGGAACCATGAGGAAATGGAGCTTAGTAAACATTTGGGATATGTACCACAATTCAAATAATAGATTGTAGATTAAAGAGATAAATGAGAACCGGAAAAATTTAACAAGTTTTGACACATCATGAAATAAAAATTAGGCCAAATCAATGTCTAAAAAAAAAATGGGTGAGCAATTATAATAAGTAATATTGACACTAACAACAATCATCATTACCACCAATAATATGTTTAATGTTTCTTAACTGTCAATCACACAGCTAAAAATGTGATTATTTTTATCCATGCTTACAGGTACACTGTAAAATAGACAATGATATCATTTCTATTTTATGAGTATAGATTAAGAGAGTGAAAGAGAGTAAGTGCCTGGTCCACAGCTCTAACTAGTATAAATCGTCTACATTTTTACTTGGAACCAGGGACTGGACTCAGGGGCACTCAGCCACTGAGCCACATCCCCAACCCTATTTTGTATTTTATTTAGAGACAGGGTCTCACTGAGTTGCTTAGGGCCTCGCTAAGTTGCTGAGGCTGGCTTTGAACTTGTGATCCTCCTGACTCAGCCTCCCAAGTGCTGAGATTACAGGTGTGCGCCACCATGCCTGGCTCTAACTAGTTTTAAATAGGAGGAATAGGAACCCAGGAGCCTGAGCACCCTTCATCACTGTGCTCTTTGGAAACAAAAAGAAGTCCTGCAGTATGTTTAGGACATACCCTATATTTACAATGCAAGCCCTGCTGCTCAGTGTGCAGAGGGGGCACAATCACCCTCCCCACAATTATGTACAGAGTGGTCCAGTAAGCCTGTGTGCTTTGAATAAGTCATCCCTACACATTTTCCACTTTATGTTGCTAATTAATAAGCAACATAAAGACTGAAGACTAAAACATAGTGAATGAGAGCCTACATTTATTTGAGAAAGTATCACCCTGGGAAACTATCACTACCTAGTCTACATAGAGATAATATGTTGATAAACACATTTCTTGAACTGATACACACACACACACACACACAGTTTTATAGCTGTCTAAATCTTTGCATTTTGTATTTTGTCTCCTTATAATACCTTACCTTGGTATTTATATACAATATTATGATATGACATTTTAAACAGCGAAGTTCTGGGAATTACTGATTAAGTGATTTTATTTCCCAATTTTGGAATGTAATGGTAGAAGAATTCTTCAAAATTGAAGTAGCCATAGAGCATTTAGTCAAATACTAAATGAATTATTTCATCTCAAAAATGGTCTGTGCTTATGGGGTGAAGATTGCCCAAGAACACTGGGGACATATACCTCTAGAACATGTGGAACATACACATTTAGGATGTGAGTAAAATTTCAACATACACATTTTTAATATTACTCTCACATGACAAAGTGAATTATTTAAAAAGTTGTAAGTGTTCAGCATATTTGAGTCAAAAGGTATACTGTCCACAGCTTAAGAGGAAGAGCAGAAATATCTGTCCAAGGGAGAGATGTTGAATTTGTAGAAGAATTTCTTGTTGGAGAACCACAGGTACAAAATAAAATATGAATTTCAAATCAGAGGAGTGCAAAGCTGCCCACGACTTCCTGAAGTTAAACAACGCTTTAGCTGCTGCTTAGATCACCCTCTCGCTCCCCCTGCTCTTTAAACCAGCAAAAAACCAGCAAAAAAGATCAGTAAAAGATCTCTGGAAGTGAGAGTGAGTTGCACTAATGAGTCTCCTGATGCTGTCCCAGTGATGGGCACAGCAGAATCCCATCAATAAAACATTAAGATAAAGCACCCACGGCCCTGAAGGTAGCAGCCAAATCTCCTTCCAGGGAGTTGCATTTTGTGTCAATTAGAGAAGAGACTTCAAGAGATGAAATTCACTTTGCTGGGCTTGTAGGACACCTCCGGCAAGCATTAGCACAATAATCGCCGTCATATCTTTTGCAACTTTTAGGTGCTAACGCAATGAGCAGTGCTCTCATTTCTCATTGGTGCACTGATGTTCTAATTTACTCACTCAGACTTGCATTTCAGCCCCAACTGAGCTTGTTGGACACTGAAATGGAGCAACAGTCAGGAGTCTTTTTCAATCCTGCAAGTATTTTCTATTTTTATAAGTAAACATCTTCGTTCATTTTCTTTTTCCATTTAAAACTTTTTTATATATATATCTATTTATTTTTTGCTTCCATCAGGACAGTTTTAAGACAACTCTGTGAGGTAAGATAAGGATTTTAAAAACTATTTATCGACCAAATGCTTTCATAAATAAATTTTAAATTCCTCTGAAACATCTTTCCTATATTTGGTTCTTGAATTCCTGGAAAGGACAAAAGGAAAGACGCAGTATTAACTGTAATTCAATCTGCTTCTTTATTTGTTATAGCAGCAAATTATTCCATAGTGTAAGTGCTAGGATGGAATGTACTGTGAGCATTGGTATGATATTTCTGCATTTTAAAAATTAATTAAAGGTGTTTTGTTTAAACGATCCTTTCTTTTGATTAAAATGTAGTTATAATTATAAAATCTTATGGTTTCACCTTTTGGAAATTTCATGCACTTAATTTGCATTAAAGTGCCATTTTTTATGTTTTGAAAGAATAAACGAATTTACATTGTCTCATACAACTTGCCTCATTAGAAATAGCTGGGAATATTCAGGTGTGTACAACTCATCTTTGCTATCACATTAGTCGATGAGACGATTCCCATGCTTTTTCTAATCTAAGAATACCCAGGTTAAAGAAGGAGCAAAGTGGCAGACCAATCGAGCATTTTAATCTCAAAAAGACAACAGGTACACAAAAGTCCCTTGCTTCCACTCACCCTGCAATGTAGCAAACTTGGATGATGAGATTCAACCTCAGCCCCCTTCCCCAGGGGCTCAGCACTGCCAGCAGCAACCCCTCTCTAGCAATAGGTCCTTTACCTTTGACACGTCCCAAGGTCCTGTCACCAACAGCAGGTGAGGACTCTCTCCATGCATTCTTTCCCCGCTTGGTGGGTGTTAGAAAGCAATTTGAAGCTTGAGAATTTTAGAATGAGAAGCAGCATCTTCGTTATCACCATTCCTCATTTGTTGTATGTCAGAATACATTTTGTTTAAGCACTGATGATGCCAAGGCATTTACCTGACCTAGATAGTCATTTGGGGCCAGAACTGAACTTAGGACACACAGGTCCCTAATTTTCAGTTATTCAATACATTGTGGTATGTTTTTGAAATTTAGAAGAACATGATGAGATTAAATTATTTTATTGTTAGTGTATATGAGACTTGAACATGGGGCAAGAAGGAAGGGAGGTGATCCATTTCAAACCGAAATTAGTTCTTCATAAATCGGAACGTCATGCGTTTTCAGCCTCGGTAATGACTTAACATGAGAAATCTCTCCATTCACTGCCCTCTTCAGATACTTGAAAAAAAAATACATATGTATACATATCTCTACCTCAAGCTTTCACAGAATGTGATTTACTAATTCCCCACCATTTTGGGCCTTGCCTATTACATTTCACCAGTATGCCTGATCTTCTGGGAAAATAGGTCTGACAAAGCAGAAACACCCCATGTGCTAATAGTATCTATCGTGCATTGGAAAGGAAGAATAAAAATACCTCCAAGTAAATATCTAACTATAAACTATAACTCTAATAAGTGTGTTTTGGGGGTAGGGCACAATTACAACTTGAAATGAGATATGGGGCTTGCTGAAAAAAATCCAGAGATCAAGAAAACCTCCCTCTGAGGAACTGCAGTTAAACTAAAGCCTAAAGTTGAAGTCCAAACTGGCTCATCCTAAAACCAAACCAAACCCAAACCAAAACCCCAAAACTAGTGAAAATAACAAAGTAGTTCACGCAGACATAATGACCAATGTAAAATGCAATTTTAAGGAGAACAACGTAATTGAGGAATTGTCAGGACACAGAGAACTTGAGAGTTTTGGGAAAGAGAGTGATATTAGAATATATGAATACCAAGTATGAAGGTAGTCTATGTCATACCTTATGTCAAAACTAGTTTGCTTAATTCCTATCCCACAGCTAAGGTCTGTTAATTCATAAAATCACTTTACTTTTTTGTGCATCTGACATGGGAAAAAAAAAAATCACAACTCAGAGCACTTTATACATCCATGCGCTACCCGCACCCATCTGGTGCTTTTCTTGAGAACTTTCATTTTGATGTGTAATCAAAACCATTGGCAGATGTGGCCAACTAAGTAGAGTTAGGCAAATTAAACCATATTACACGAAGACACGATGCTGGGAACCAGCACACAATCCTTATCATCATCAAACGGTTTGCAGCAAGCATGGATTTTGCAAGTTTCACTATCTCAATCTGTATTTGCCCTCAATCCTTCCTCAGGCTCTGTCTACGTTGTCAAATGGAGAGTTGAGCAATCACCCCAGGACGGTATCGATGGAGACAGGTCAGGTCAAATGAGTCCCCTTTTCCCAGCTTCTCCTCTATAATAGCCTCCTGTCTCCTCTTCAATTTGCCTGCATCGACAGAGCCTGAGGGCAGTTGGGAGAGGAGCAGGTACTCCAAACGTGCCTCAAATAATATTACAGAATTTAAGGTCCTGTCTACAAAGCATATTTGACCTGCAACATTTCAGGGCTGAAGGAGAGGGTGAGCAATTCCATTCCAAACCTCTTTGTGTTAGATTTGAGGAAACTGAGGCTCTGGTGGCATTACAGAGGCATTACCTAGTAGAAGCAAAACTAAATACAAATATCCTGACCCCCTCCTTTAGAACTTTGCCTGCTCCTCAGTACACTGTGTTTGGGATCCATTCATTGCAACAACCCTTTAGAGAGAACTCAGCATTTACCAGTCTTGGAATGATTTCTGTTAGACTGTCAAAGTTAGGTAGCCCCACCTTCCTCCGTACTCGGGATTATGCTCAGCAAGCTACATGCAATTTTTCTAATTACTGTAATAGGAAGGACACATATGTATTAATATTATTATTATTTGTACTAGGGGTTGAACCCATGAATTCAATACCCAAGCTATATCCCCAGCTCTTCTTTTTATTCTTTTATTTTGAGAGGGGGTCTCACTAAGTCACTGAGGTTTTCATGAGGTTACTGAGACTGACCTTGAACCTGGAATCCTCCGTCCTCAGCCTTCTGAGTTGCTGGATTTATACGTGTATACCACTGTGCCCAGCTTGAGAACACCTGTTTATTATCCCATTCTGTCTTAAGAAAAGAAAAGACTTCAAAGTTTAAATAACTTCTCTCATAATTGTACAACTATATTATGGGATAGATACCATTTCACCCTCACCTAAAGTTCTAATACATGATGCTATTTTACCCTACATCTAATGATTTGGATATTCAATTTTTTATTCAATTTTGGATATTCAATTTGAGGAGGAGGGGTACTGGGGATTCAACTCAGGGGCACTGGACCACTGAGCCACATCCCCAGCCCTTTTTTGTATTATTTAGAGACAGGGTCTCACTGAGTTGCTTAGTGCCTCACTGTTGCTGTGACTGACTTTGAACTCACGATCCTCCTGCCTCAGCCTCCCAAGCTGCTGGGATTACGGGTATGCACCCAGTCTTAGATATTCTTTTGAAAGGAAAATATTAAATGCCATATTCAATTTAATATTCAAGAATCCCTACTATGCATCTGGGGTTGCGTTTCTTACAAAGGTAGCCATGGGAGACATAATACATGTATTGCCCATATTTGCAGAGCACATAGTCCAATAGGTGATGGTACTGAGAGGAAATTGTCCTTGTCAGATGCGGGCATATTTAGAGGCAGAAAGTTGTGAAGAGGAGGGCTGATGTCTACCTTTCTGAGACAAGTACTTTCTCAAAGACTTCATAAAAGCCAAAAAGAGATTTCTTCTTATTATTATTTATTTATACCAGGGATTGAACCCCGGGGTGCTTAACTGCTGAGTCACATCCCCAGCCCTTTTTATATTTTATTTTGGGACAGAGTCTTGCTAAATTGCTTAGGGCCTCCCTGTGTTGCTGAGGCTGGCTTTGATCTCATGATCCTCCTGCCTCAGCCTCCCAAGCTGAAGAGATTTCTTCTTCAACACACACCTATGCTTTGCAGGCGTTCCCTATACCTTCTGCACAGGCCCAGATTTCTATAACAAATTTTATCTTTAACATATAAAATTTAGATGAGATTGTGTGGGATGAAGCTGCCCAGCAGGCACATCTCCACCAGTGAGGGAATGCCAATTCCTATCTAGGGTTCCTAAGACGAATCCTTTTCGTATCCCAGTAGCTTATATAAATTTCTGCCCTTTTACCTTTGAAACCTTTTCCATGCCTCTGCTTCCTTGAGAACCCCCACAGTTCACTAAGGCATGTGTATTCCCATTGCAGTATTCTGTCATTCTCAAATAAACATCACTACTCTTTGGAGATTCTCTCTCTGATGATTATTTAGATCGAGTGAGAATTATAATCAAATTTATTTAATTACTAAGATAACTTTTAATTCCCCTTTAGGTACAAATAGGTACTAAAGATTAATGAAAAGCACTTTAAAACCATGTAACAACAGCTCATGCAGTGATGCCAGGAAAGTTTTGTCAAGATAAAGCTTAATGGAAGAGAGACTTGACAACATATCTTAGTCTATTTCTGTTGCTATAACAAAACGCCTGGAAGCATATAATATATAAAGCACAGAAATTTAATTTTCACAGTCCTGAAGTTTGAGAAGCCCAGCATCAAGGCACCAGCAGCTTTAGCTTCTTGATGAAAGCCCCATTTGCTGCTTCTGAGATGATTCTTTGTTGCTGCATCTTTCTGTGGGACTGAATGATGTGTCCTCGCTTAGCAGAAGAGCAAAAGATGACCTATCTTAGGCCCCTCCAGTTTTTCCACGGCACTTACCAATTCGTGACAGCAGAGCTCTCTTTACTTAATCATTTGCCATAAGGCTCCATCTCTTAATCCCACCACAATGGGTTTTATAATCCACCATGAATTTGGAAGAGGACACAAACACTGAAACCATACCACGACATAACAATAGAAGCAATGATTGGAAGCACAAGAAGTAATAAGACTGGGTTGGAAAAGAGCTTAGTGTATATGAGGAACAGAGATGACCAAGGTGTCCACAGAGCAGCAGAGGGACAAAGGCTACAGAGCAGGGCAGAGGAGAAAGGGAGAGTGTGGCCAGAGTGTGCCAGGGCTTTCTTGCTGAAGAAAGGCTTTGGTGCTTCTCCTGGGACATGTTGTGTGTCTATTGATATTTCACTCGGGAAGTATCACCATGAGATTTGTACTTGGAGAAGAACTCCTGGGTTTCTTTGTAACAAAAGGATCACCAAAGAGGGAGAGGAACATTTCAATTTGCTCAAATCATGTTCATTTATGAGCCTATCGCAACCTGGAATGTGATTTCAGAAGGGCAAGTAGGTTTGGAGAGGGCTCCAGAAATCACAGGCATTTATATATCATGGAGAGAGCGAGGTATGTTTATGCTTGAAAAGGAGAATCAGAAGAAAGGAAGGCATTTTTAGGAGAGAAAAAATAGAAGAAATGAATTGAGTTTTCAGAGAAACGTATTTCAGCTTACTATTTCAGTCTTTATTCTACTCAGAGATAATCAGTGTGAGAATTGTCCTTTCCTATCCCTAAAGATATTCAAGTATACACAATGTATTTTCACTTCTTAGATGTTATCAAGTTGATTCCGTATTTGAAAGGGAATCTTGGACCCTGTCCTCCTCGCAAAATGGGTTTGAAGGCTAAGATTCTCCATTCGCTTCAAAAATCCAATGTGTAAACAGCAACTATTTCCTCCACCCAGAGGTTAAGTAATACAGGTTGTTTCTGTATGTAATTCAGATGAAATTGTCAAATCTCATTTTCAAAGTGAGGGCTATCTTACCTTCAGAAACTTAGATGCATTTTTCTGCCCAGAAGTCATGATGGCTTCAATTCAAACCTAGAACTGGTAACCAACCAAAGAATTTAGCATGAAGTCATAAGAAAGCTTCAGCTGGAGAAATATCCACATCTCTTTATGTTCTATTGTACCAGCGATTATTTAAATGCTGCTGTAAGAGTCCTTTCTATTATTCATTTATTTATTTAGATACTGGGATTAAACCCAGGACTGCTTCACCACTGAGCCACATCCCAAACCATTTTTACTTTATTTTATTTTAAATTCTCAGACACGGTCTTTCTAAGTTTCTCAGGACCTCTCTAATTTGCTGAAACTGGCCTCAAACTTGTGATCCTCTTGCTTCAGCCTCCCGAGTCACTGGGATATTCAGTTTTTTAAAAAGATTTACCTAGAAACTTAAATGTAAAAGAACTCTTTTTCTGCCCCTGCTTTGGTTCAGTTTTCATTATCCCTCACTTGGCCCATCAGAGGCTTTTCTATTTCCTTCTGCCTGCTTGTCTTTCCTCCACATCACTGCAGAAGTGATCTTTCTTACACGTAGATAACTTTGGGTCTTTCCATAAGACACATGCACAGCAAAACTTTTCCATGGTTTTGAATGTAAACTCTACATATAATTTCATCTTTGCCTTTTATAATTTTTATCTCATATACCTAATCGTTCTTATACACATCTTTCTTTTTTTCCTCATTACAATATATGTAAGGTACTATGGACTGCTTTTCATTTATTTTTTTTTTAGAAAAAGGTAGTAACAGGTAGCAACTAAAACTGGAAGGTGTTCAAGTAGAAGTGGTCATATCATTATATATATTATATATAATGTAATTTTCCAAATTATTATTGCTATTATTATTGTTGTTGTTAACGTATAGTAAAAGCAATGGCTGCCATTTCCAGGATCTCACAAAAACTAACACGTGAATTGATAATGTATACAATTAACTGCTATTTTTTCACAGTTATTCAACATCTCTTTATTGAAGGAAATTTCCAGGCATTGACTCATTAAGATAGAATGAGCAGTCAAAAATAGGTAATATCCTCCTTTCCAGGAGCTTAATCTTCCAGCGAATCATAATATCAAATATTATAAAACACTATTAAATGATTCTTTCTTTTTATTCTCTTCCTTTGCCACTTCCCTTCCTCTTCTAAGGACTCCACAAATATAATTTGCCTTGGAAATTATAGATAAGCAAACTCTGTCCAAATGAAAATTCAGTGTTTAAATAGTGGCATTTCTTAATATTTCTGTTAAGGACAGTCACAGATGCCAGAATAGAAATGAGGGTTTTTAACCTTGTTTTGATTCAGTCCCCTACATTGTAAGGAAGTACACCAAATGGACTGTGTCTTTGAAGTCTTGCCTCTGCCACCTGTATTCATTTTAATGTCATGCCATCGATGTGTCCCTTCAAGTAGAGATCATTTCATTCTTAATATAGTCAGGTAGCCAAGAGTGCTATTCACCCTGGGAAACGCAAGAAGTGCAGAACCGGGAAACTTCTGGGTGGAGGAACAAAGTCCACAGAAAACCCCTGGTGAGATTGTCAAAGGCAGAATGTAAGGAGATGTGAGAAGGTGGCACCGTATTATCCAAAAGGAGGAGGAGTGATTGGCAAGGTCAGGCTATTTGCAGAGATAGCATTTGAGCCCAGTTTGATTGAAGCTTGAAAGCTTAGAAAAGTCAAAGGCCAGAGAGAGAGGGAAAAGAAAAAGAAAGAAAGAAAAAAGAGCCAAGTTTTTTTTCTTTGTGGGAAATTTACTAATAGTAATAAAAAAAATCTGTATTTGAGAAATTTCATAAATGAAAGACATTGCACAAGTAATCTAGTGCATAGGCCATAGAACATATGTGAAAAATGTATCTAATTTTACTAGGTCAACAAAAAGATGAACTGGGAGTGTGAGCAGTAACTGCATGCAGTGTCTAGAGAGAGGATTAAAAAGCCCACATCTACAGTGAAGTGAAGTCACCTCTATAATAGAGAAAGGCAGGATGTTATAGGACATTGCCACAGGATCCCAATCTCAGCTACACCGTCAAGACCTAAATGACTGCTGCCCTCGGAGGCCATCAGTGGACTCCTGGTCATCCTACCTGTGCAGGCAGCAACCTTAATTGAGCTCTCTTCCAGTCTCCACACCATAGGTGGCCACTTCTAGAAGCATCTAGAAATTCTGTTCCTGCTAACAGAATTTTAGCACTCATTTATTTTGTACTTACCAATGCCTATATGTTTCGATTAAGAATGGGGAAAAATAGCCACATTATCTTCAGGCTAATTATATAGGTTGAGCTAATCATGATAACAGCTGTTGAAATACATATGTGACGTGTTGACATATTTGACTCCATGGAAATGTTACAAGTCAGACTGTATGGGCAGTGACTAAACAGACTCCTTTTTACCCTGAAACTCCGTGTTATGTAGGAAATGCTTCTCCTGTGGGAACACCCCGCCTCTGTACCCATCCACAGTTGCTTAGCATAGCGTGTTTGGCAACACAAAATGATAATACTTGTAAATGTAACATTGCTCTCTTTTTGATTCCTATTTTTCTTAGACAATGCACCAAGGCAATAGCGATTGTCTAGATGTTAGTAACCATTCTTTAACTCGTACCCAACTAAGGTCATTTTGACCCACTTCCCCTTCTGCTTCTGATTTTAGATCTCATGATGTTAGTTTATGGTCTTGAATCATAGCAACAGACACTTATGATCGATGTACTGATTTATGGCATAAAAACTCCTGCAACCCTACAATTGGGGCTGTTCTCCCAATAGCCATTTTTGGGGCATTGTGTGAGACAGTCAGTCGGCTGACTAATAAGACTCTCAAATTTGGACTTCTCAATGGTGATCGGTCTGTTCTTAAATTGTGCCCCACAACTCATAGATCATTTAATTTGTGTCAGTCTTTGGAGTGGATTACATCACATCATCTTCGCCTTCACATCATTCTTGTGTGTTATTTTGATCTCCATATTGCAGACGAGGAAACTGAAGTTTCAATCAATAGACGCATTCATTCACAGTCATATAATAATGTAAATCTAAAAAGGTTGAACTCAGTGGCAGAGAATGGAGTGGTGACTGACGGTGGCTGTGAAGGTCAAGAGGGGCGGAGATAGGATGGGAAGACGTTGGTCTTGGTCGAAGTGTTCAAAATTTTAGATAGGTATTTTGATTGTGCTTAAAAATAATAGCATGTTGGATATTTGAAAACTGCTAAGAGAATAGATTTTAAGTGTTCTCACCACAAAAAAATAGTAAGCATATGAGAATGATTGGTATGTTCATTAGCTGGCTTTAATTATTTCTTAATATACATGGATATTAAAACATGTTACTCCATAATATATACAAATTTTAGGTAAATTTTATATCAGTGAAGATGAAAAGAGAAGCATCTTTTGATTTCAGACCCGTGTAGTTTGACCCCAGTCACAACCTCGTGCCTGTTAATCTCTCTGCACACGCTTGCTTTACCTCTTGGCATTCCTTGTTTTAGGCTGAAGTTGTTTTCTAACCCTGTCATTTCTGGAAAGAGGCAAAATAGCAGAGTTGCTAGGACCAAAACAGATTTCTTTTTTGTTTGTCTGTTTGTTTATTATTATAAGATCAACAAATGTTCAATATGAAAAACTTGGGAAAATTGTAGAAGAAAAGCAAAATCGTTTGCTTTTATTAAAAAAATCCATTGGTAACCATATTACATTTTTCAACATTCCATGAATTTATGAAACCTTTTTATTTATCCAATTTTTTATATTTGTATTTCTGTAGCTTATTTTTTACAAATTTAGAAACTCCTAATTTTATGCATCTTTTTTATTCTGGCCATTTTATCACTTCAACCATGCAAAATTCTAATGACTGTATAGTCTCGCCATGCTTTGGATGTGGTCCGTCCTCCAAGGTTCGGGTGTTGAAACTTGGTCCTCAGGCTGGTGGTGTTGAGGTGGTGAGATCCTTAAGGGTGGGGCCAGTGGGAGGTGGTCAATCAGCCTCTTCCTGCTCTCTGACCTCATATCTAGCTGTGTTCTCAATCCTTCCTACACACATTCCCTCCACAGCACCTTCTACCATGGTGTGGTGAAGCCAAGAGGGTACTGAACCCAAGTCTATCTACTCACCCTTGGACAACAGACCCTGTAAATTGAGGGCAAGTAATTGAGGATAAGGTGTACTCCATAGGCCAGCAAAGCAGATAAGATGATGGACTAGCATCCTGAAAGCCATCTTAACTCAGGATAGGTTTAAACTCCTTTTATCTTTAGGAAAGGGATAAAGAAGGAGGTTTTAGGATGGGAAATGGCCAATGAATGTAGACCTCTCAGCCTCTCTCTGGTGGTCTGGAATAGGATGTTGTAAAACCCAGTAGCTGGTGATCTGTTGATTTGGCACAGAGCCAGGATGCCCTGTAAATATCAGAGACATATTAGTTCTTCTTATCCTGGGGTCTTCAGGAGGAGTTGAGAGATCAGGAAAGTCTGAGGTATGTCAGGCTTGTGCTGTTAGCATCCCTTAAATGACTAACATGACTCTGTGCAGAGTGAAGCAAAGGTCAGACCCAAATATAAAGGGAGAGGTGCCCTGCTATTCCACCCTATTTTCCTCACCTGCTTGAAACCTGAACAGACCCAAGTAAAGGATCAGTACTTTGACAAAAGTTGCCTTCTAGTCCCTGGGTATAGCCTAGGTAGCTGTTATTATCATAACTTGTCACAAATCAGAGGTATTTATACCAAAGCAAGTGAGAAACTAATAGTATATTAGCTGAGTACCTCCCAATTAGTGATTTGTTTGTTTGTTTGTTTTACCAGGGATTGAACCCGGAGCTCTTAACTACTGACCAAATCCTCAGCCTTTTTGTGTTTTATTTTAATACAGGAACTTGCTTAATTGCTGAGGCTGGCTTTGAACTATCAATCCTCCTTCTTCAGCCTCCTGAGCCACTGGGATTACAGGTGTGCACCATGGCACCCAGCGATTTATTTTTTGCAATTCTAGAGATTGAACTCAGGACTCACATATGTAGGCAACTCTCTACCACTGAGCTATATCACCAACCTCAAATTGGTGATGTTTAAAGTCAATGAAAAGCAACTAATTAAAAGCAAGTGAGTCCAGGAGCTTCATTTAGGTTTTCCCTCTTTAGTTGGAGCCCTCAGCAGAAATGAGTAGATGTAGGCACCATGTCCTTGGGCCTCCAAAATTGTGAACTAAGTAAACATCTTTTCTTTAAAAAATACCCAACCTCAAGTATTATGTTATAGCAACACAAAAAATGAGCAATATGTTTTTGTTCTGAGGATCAATAGTAATATAATTCTCTGTTGCTAGCCTTCTGTTATTTCCAATGTATAAATTAACATGCTTTGATATAAATTAAGCTGTTATAAATATTCATAATTCAAAGAAATTTTGTATTGATATCATTACTATAGAATAGATTCCATACTGTAGAATTGATATCATTACTGTAGAAGAGATTCCTGAGCATATGAGAAAAAACTAATATATTTAGTGTTTTAATATATATTGTCAAATTGCTTTTCTATACAGCGGTCATACTTAGGAGGCTCTGAAAGAAGAAGTATTTCAAAGAGGAAGCAACATGGGAAAGGCAAGAAAAACAAAGGATGAAAATTGAGAAGTTTGGCAGGAAGTTTAGGAGTTCAGGACTGAGATATGGGGAGACTGAAGGAAAAATGAGAAAATTTCAATTAGTGCTTTTGTCGAATTCTTAGCCAACTGGAACCTAGGAAATATAAAGTATATGATACTTTCATATTTGAGACATGTTTTTTACAGAATGCAAATGAAAAAATTTCCAGCATTGTGTCCTTTTCAAAGGTAACTGAGAGGAGACCCAGGAAGCCTGTGTTTGAATCACATTGGGGTTGGGTCATGGTATTTTCTGGCCTTCAATACAAACGTTACCTGTATGTTTAACTGAGTTGCATTTGAAACAGGGTTGGTTACCATTGGAATGATGGCTGTCTCACCAGATGTGTAGAAATGATACCAACAATATTCATTCTGATCCTGGCAGCCAAGGGCAGTCATCGTCTGAGGGCAATCATTGTTCTGACAATTGAGCCTTGATATAGTTATTAAGATATTTGACTTCTGTGATATCAAGTGGTGCCAATAAAGATGAAGATGGAACCCAGTCCTTCAATTTTATTTTAATTTTCAAAATTGGAAAAGGCCTAACACAAATAAATAATCCATACAGTACTAATTACACAACCTTTTCATAATGTTTTTGGGAAGCCTATGGTCAAGTATTGTCCATTTATTTCAATTCCAATATTGCCCTGAGATTTTATACTGTATTTTTGCTTTCTTTCTAAATGTGTATTGCCAGAATTCATTTAAAGAAAACAATTATAGATAAAAATTTCAGGTCAAATTTTTTGACTGAGTTTGCAACTATAGAAAATAATCATCTCAAATCAATTGTTTGAGAATTATTTGTAATATGGTAAACAGTTAAATGGGAGCATTCATGAACCCATTGAACAAGTAATTATTGAGATTATAATTAGGGAACATAAAACAAATTGTATCCTCTGCTTTTTTAGGATCTCACATTCTAATGAGGGTGACAAGTAAGAATCACTAACACTCTGATTTCAAAGACTACTAGAGTTAAAGCCAATGTCTTCTTTTTCCTTTCTGCATGCCACCCTGCTATGACGTAGAATGTATCGAGTACTACAAAACCCCAAAGGACATCTAACACAGCCTGGTGAGATAGGGAAGCCATTCTTGAGATCAGGTGATGGCTAATTTGGACTGCCCTGGCCTAATCCCAAACTACAACCTTGCAAGAGAAATCTCCAATTGCAAAGTCACCAGAGTGTCATGGAATGGATAGAATTAGGGAATTCCGCATATCGACGACAATTTGCGTTTGAGACAAGAGCCATGATGGAGGCTTGAAGCCAAATCAAAAGCAACTGCTAAAAATTTTGACTTTGTTCAGAAGTCAGTAGTACATCATTGTTGAAAGTTTTCACACAAATGGCACAATCCTGTGGAAGGTTTAGAAAGACCACCCTGGGGGAGACTGGAAGCAGGTTTGCAGAATTTGGGAAGTGAGAATGTCAGGGTAATTCATCACTCGATTTGTTTAATCATCCCACCAAGATGTGTTGGACCCTTTTCTATGAGAACAGAAGGAATTCTGGAGAGGAGGAAGCATGAAAGAAACTTATTGTTAAGGATGTCTTAACAAGAGTTTCTTTCAAAAGACTCAGTTTTTAAAATCTCACAGATTTACAACTGGGCATCTTTCAAAACCAGGGCTGTTCGAATGAGAAAGAATGGAAGCTAAATTGCCTTTTACTTAGGAGAAATTTTTTTCAGCTGCAATTTGCCTGTGTTTGGTTTGGAATTAGGTATTGAAATCCACTCAAGTTTCTAATGTTCAGCTTCCTTGGGCCCACAGAGGCTCACAGCTGTTAAGACTCCTAATACAATGGCTTCCCAGTTATGTCTAAACAGGGCCTCGCTAAATAAACATTCTTCTGTGGTGTATTTTTATGTAAATAAAACCTAGATCAACACAAAGATCTTAGTAAATGTAGTGATCTATCTTTGAACAGAATGATCCTCAAAACTATTCTAATTAAACATGCACCCTTGACCAAGTTGTGATGACTCAGTCTAATTCCTGTCTTATGAAGTTAATGGTTTGCTATATTAAACACTCAACCCTACTGATGTTACCCTTTGTTACCGGTGCTGAGTCCTGCTTCCTCAGGTGTTGAAGAATAATGCTGTAGAAGCACATCGAGGCAAGTGTAGAGTGGAAAATAAAAGTTTTATTAAAGAAAAGTAAAAGCAGACTTCTCCCGGGTGGAAGAAGGGGACCCAAAGGTGGAATCCATGTGGCGAGTAAATCCTGTCCTTTTTATAAATTTTACTCTCTTGTTCCCTTCCCCCCTCATTTCCCTCCTCCCTGTCTAGGCCCACATTTGCAGGTGAGTTGCAAAAGCGGAGAAGCAGATGGGCAAGTTGAGGGCTGAAGCAATAGCAGGTAATATCCCAGCAGGTGTTAATTAGCAACTCTTTGCCTATAGTTCTCGATAAGGGCAGGTAAATCTGGTAATCAATGGGCTCCTGAGATCTCTGACATTCCATTCCCAAGGGCATTCTCCAACTTCCAGATGTAGGTGGTTTTCATGTCCTCCATTTTCTCAATTTGACCCGATTTCTTTTATTTCTACACTAAATACCTATCCAGTTCTAGCTTCAATGAGACAGCACCAGAGGCGGCTAAACAAATAAGGAAGTGATATAAAAAAAAAAAAAGCTAGAAACTTCTAATATATGATCTGGAGATTACTTCCCCTGTTGAGTCAAGATTAGAAGATCCCCTTCTCAAAACCTGCCTGGTGGTTGAGTTCCATCATGAAACCCAGACAAACATATTAAAATAGAATGCATAACCCCAGGTGGTACCCCACAGCTGTAGTATTGGAACAGCCCAGGACCTGAGACTCTGAATTAAGAAAAAGTGTAGCAAGCAATTCCTACGAGCAGCAGTTTGATAATTACTGCTCTCAGAGTGCAAGATCCCCTATGACTCTAAACTTATTTGAATCCATGATTTCAGTTAAAACATCCTGATGGTTTTACATCGAATAAGTGTTTTTGAAATGTCGTGGCTGCTTTGAAATTTTTTTTTTTTTTCTCACCACCTAGAAAAGGTTTAAAAGGATAAGACAGAAGAAAATTTAAACATGTGGTTAGGAGTGAATATGTGGGCTGGGGGTACAGAGGGACAGTCAGTAATATATTCTCGTCTGTGTCCCCTAGCACCTGCCACAAAGCCTGAGGCATGGCAGGAATCCAGTAGAATGTGTGGAATGAATTAACTGATTTGAAAGTCAGTGACTTTCCTCTCAGCAGGGAAGTAGTGGAGGTAAGTCTCAGCTTCTGAAGTGGAGACTTGGTTGCTCCCAGTAATGAACCCTGCAGTCATCTCTTAATGGGAATGGGAAGCAATTCCTTCAGAGGTGTTCTGGAAGGGGTTATATATTGAAATATGAAGAAATGTGTTTGCCATTGCTAAAATTAAATAGGTGGGCTCCCTTTTGTCTCTTCCTTGTGCAGGATTGCCAAGGACCTCTAGATGGTGCTGCTGGTTCATAGCTAAACTAGAAAATCCAAATCCACAGAGTGTTGAATTGCGACCTCGGTGGTATCAAGCCTTCATGGGCGTCTCTGCCCCTTGCCAATTTGGAAGAAACTGTCCTTTAAACTGCATCCGGTTGGCCCCTTCTGTTCTTGTTATTTTTGTTTCCAAATGAAGGAACCTGTTTTAAGATATACTTAATAGCATTTCTTTTTCTTTTTTTTCTTTTCTTTTTTTTTTAGAACCAGGGATTGAACTCAGGGGCACTCGGCCACTGAGCCACATCCCCAGCCCTATTTTGTATTTTATTTAGAGACAGGGTCTCACTGAGTTGCTTTGGGCCTCGCTAAGTTGCTGAGGCTGGCTTTGAACTCGCGATCCTCCTGACTCAGCCTCCCAAGTCGCTTGGATTATAGGCATGCGCCACCACGCCCGGCCTTAATAGCATTTCTAATTATGCTTTTGCCCTTTTTACTAGTAGTGTGTGTGCTATAGAAAGGTTAATATACTAATACAATCAGGAAAAAATACCTGCTTCCACTTGGAAACATTCTTCATTGGACTCCATACATATGGAATTCCAGACATAACCTTGGCCAAGGTTTGGCTGTCTTTAAAGGAAACTGCTGAACACTAGAAATAAAGCATTATTAAAGTAGAAATACTCAGACTTTTTTTCTTCAAAGATTTCATATGCCTGCCACTCTGACCTCTAATTCCCAAAAAGAGACATCAGTTTATATTCTTGGTACTCTTTCTTCAGCAAAATCTAGGATTCAGATTCATTCCTGATTTAGAAACAAAGGTCTGTGAGTGTTTGCATACTCTTTAAACTGGTCCCTGACCTCTTGTTAAAGTTAACATATAGTTTAAGTATGTCCCTGAATTGCATGTGTTGGATGTTCTGTGACGATGATAAAAAGTGGTGGGACTTTTAAGTGATAGAGTTTGCTTAGAGATTATGATGACCCTGGGTTTACTGTTCTTGAAAGGTATTAAGTTGTTCTCCTAGGAATACAGTTAATTGTTGTAAGAGAGGTGTTACATTATACCAAGCCCCTCCCCAAATCCGTCTCTGGCTTCCAGTCTTGCCATATGATCTTTTCCTCATAGGTGCTCCCACCCTTGTGATGCCATCTGCCATGAGGTCCTCACCCACTGATTTTGGTACTATACTCATTAGCTGATGTTGGCGCTATACTGTGGAGCTTCCAGAGCTGTGAACCTTTTTATTTTAGAAAATATTAAGCCTTGAGCATTTCATTATAGTAATGAAAATGAACTAATATAACTTGATCTAGTATAATTACTATTTTATGTTACCTAGAACCTAAAGAACTTAGGAAACCTGCCCACATTCCCATGAAATAAGTTTGTGGAAGAAAATTGTAACCCAAATGTACTAACTGTCCATTAAGTACCCACACTATACTGATTAGGTCTGTTTTATCTCTGAAATTCCAAGCAAAAGTCCAGCTACTATCAGTGCATATACTGGGAAATTGGTGGCATTTCACTTATTAGCTAATAAGAATTTATTCAGTAATTACCAAGGGCTCAAAAGTGGTATAAATAATGCAAAGAGATGAAAGAAATGTCTCTTGTCTCCAAAAACTATCATTATTGCAGAAGAGAATAACCATGTACAGTACTGTTAAGTGAAATAATTGCATCTCTCATAATGAAACTATAGAGAGGGGATGTGAGATAAAATAGGAATAAATGTGTTGGGAGTAAAATTAATGCTGTCTTGGGGGACAAAGTCATGATTAAGCCCAGTTCACCAAAACTGACAGATATACTAGGCTATTTTTGTTTTCAAAATTTGATTACGAAGTTACCAGAGGATTGGTGGTAGATGAATACAAATATTTAGTTGTTAAATATATGGAAACTGTGATAGAAACCAGTCCATGCTCATTTGGTGTTGCCGTGTGAAAGTGTCTTATTTAATTCTCACACCACCACTAAGGCTACATGTGTATGGCCACCATTTCCCATTTTACAGATCTGAAAAGTGAGACTCAGGTTCAGAGATTTATTTAAGGTCACACAATCAATTGCTTGTAATTTCAAGCCTCCTGCTATAAGCTCAGCTTTAGACAGTCATTCTGATTGTCTTTTGATGAGAATCACAAAGAAAAGGAATGAAATACCTGTGTTCTTCTGTAACTAATGTTATATTTCAGCTTCCTAAGCAAGATGTGGGGTGCTTCCTGAATCACAGTGCAGAGGACACTTTACCATGAGTTTGTAAAGGAAGCCACAAGGCTGAAAGGAACGCTGAGCTGCTCACTGCAGCAAGGTCTTAGGACTTTGAAGCTTGGTTAAATTTGGCGGCTAAAGGAAAGCAGGAGATGACTAGTCACTGGTAGGAACTCATGGAATTAGAAATTAGAACGCAGGTTCCTAGTTAATAAAAATAACAAAGGGAATAATGGAGCCTTTAGATAACCGGAATCTGGGTGTAAAATGTTGATGAGTTCAGAAGTCACACATAAAACTGCTGTGCAATCCTGGAAAATTTGCCTCACTTTTTTTTTTGTGGTTGATTGGCCTCAGTCTATAAGTGCAAATGGGAGAGTATTAGCTCATTTTCTTCTTTCTTCCTCTCTCTATAGTTATATATTAAAAGAAGAAGAAGAAGAAGAAGAAGCACTAGAGGAGCAAGGAATAAGAAAAGGTGATAATCTAGGAATTGTAGGTAAAAGGAATCTTGACTGTTTTTATTTATGGTGTTCTGAATCTAGGCAGAGGTCTCTATTAATGTGTTTTAAACTACTTAGGCCCACCCACATCTCTGGCACTTAAGAACTTTGCCTAGAATGGTGGAAGGGCTTACAAGAATTGTTGAATGTGAGCATAGATAATGTGCATTCATTCATTGGTTCAATAAATATGTGATGGGCACTGACAATAGGGAAGTTGCTAGCTGCACCCGCGCCCGCCACCCCAGCCAGTCACTGGGGCACATTAGGCTAAAACACGTAGAATATCTTCATAGGGAGAAGACTCCAAAGGCAATGTGAAGCCCAAACCAGGGAGGATTTGAATGTGGGGAAAGCAAAATATTTGATTTCTTGAAGCCAGAACAATTCTGAAGTTTAAGAAGAGACCAAGTCCAGACACAAGAAAGAATGAATTCAGAGGAGGAATGATCCACTGTGAGTCATGCCCTAAGGGTCTACTGGTCTGTCCTACTCAGATTGCCTTCTTTATGCTTTAGGTGATTTTGTCCCTGTTGACAAAAATAATTTGAGGAGGAAAAGTTTATTTGTCACTCACAGTTTCAAAGGTCTCAGTTGATAGATGGCCAAGTCCATGGCTCTGGGTCTGAGATAGGCAGAATATCATGGCAGAGGGCATGGTGGAGGGGGCATGGTGGAGGAAAGTCCGTGGCAGGATCAGGAAACAGAGAGGGGAAGGAGCTGCAGGGCAGATACACCCTTCTAAGGCATACCTCTTGTCATGAGCCACCTGCCTATAGTTACCACCCCGTCATTCAAACTAGGAAAGGACTGATTACATTTCAACTTTCACAATCTAATCACGGTACCCCCGAACATTCCTGCACTAATAGCAAATTTAGGGGGACATTGCATATATCCAAACCATAACACCTTAGAAAACTTCAAACAGACCCATTCCTGAGCAATACTATTCCCAGTGTACTTAATTCCAAAAGAGAACCAGGATCCAAGGATTTGATCTGGAAGTCTCTTTTATAGGTGAGTTATCTTGTGTCTCTCTTCACTTTCTAGATTAAAGAATGAAAGATTGAGTGCATTTGCATATGAAATTAAATGCCTTGACATGCTAAAGCATATAAATAAGCAAGAAATAGCCTGAGCATCCTCAGACCAACGGGAAGTCGTGGCAATCAGCCCCTTCAGACCCAGCCACTCCATCTGCGTCATGCCCTGTGGGTTTCAGTAACATCCCTGATTATTCATTCAGACCTGTTCATCCCATCACGACTATACACTGGGCACAATTGCTCATTGTTCTCCACTGATTAGAATGCTGTGATTTATAAATGGATGATGTTAAAGAAAAATAGACCAAGGCCATTACTGGTAGGTGGATTTTCTAGTTCCTAGACTCTGGGGTAATCAATCTTCTATGGACTATCTCCTGCCCACTTGTGTTGGGATATTTTAAAGTGACATTGGCCACTGGCAAATGCGGCAAACTCTAAGAATGCTCAGTTCTAAAAAGAAACTTAAATATGACTTTTTTCTCACGACAGTGAAAGTATCTAATTTACTCTAATGCTGTCCTTTATGGGAAAACCATAATGCTGGATTCAAAAACTCTAAATGGACAGACTAAAAGCCTGAGTAGGAAGCGTGAGTATTCATATATCAAGACTGTCAGTGCTAACACACTCAAGATGCCTCTTGTCCATTAATTGCTGATGTGCCAAAGTTTAGATGGTGCAAGTGCCATTGCATTCTATTGTGTACCTGTAGACCAGTTTTCAGAGTTGAAACTCTTTTTAGGTATTGCCATATAGAAGCAGCTTCTCCTCGCAGGAAAAAGTGACAGACCAGGAAAGGAGAAATCAGAGTGTGAGAGATGAAAAAGAATGTGTTTTATTCACTGAGTTTGAACCAAACAATGCTCACCCAGTCCTTAGAGGACACCATGCCTGGTGGTCCCATGACATTTCAGGGGTCGGTTACATAGTATACAATACACTCCTCTGCACATAACAGATGCACACATATAAAACTAACAACAGTAAGTATTAGAGAAGGGGAGATTACCTAAAGGCTAAAACAAATGGAGAGAAAGTCACATTTACGGCCATAGATTTCTAATTTCTAATCATTTCAATTGATGTGAGATTGTCAGCTCACATCTGAAAAATCTATCCAAGAATTGGCAGGTGAGATGTCCCTAAGTGTATCTGAGCAAATGTGTTCTTTCACTTTGAAGTCAAGGATGGAAAAGATACATGAATAATTTTAATTTGAGTAAGTGAAAAAATGAAAACCAGTTCAGTAAGACATGAGGCAGTTTTATTTATTTTTTATATTTTCCATTTAGAAATTAGCATCTATTCCCAGTGCTTTTAAAATTTGGATCACTTTTTTCTTCCTGCAACTAGCAGTAGATGCCTACAAAGGTAGATATGTGATATATACTTATAAATTAATTTCAGCATAGAGCTGATAAGATCAACTTCTTTTCAAAAATATTTCCATGTAAATTTGTTTGCCTTTTCTTCTTCTACATATTCTGTAAAAGTCAAATTAGAATCTAAGAAACCCACCTTTCTCTATGAATTCACTCTTCAGGACCACAAGATTTCTCTGACTGGCAGCAACCCCCAAAGACAGGGTGAGTCCTGGAAAATAAGACTCAATAGTTTAGAAAAAAAATTGTAAAAGGGAATCTGAAGGAAAGAGGGCTATAGAGATGAAACAGACTTGTATAGGTTATTTTTTATATATGATGAGTCCAAATTCCATGTAATTGATTCAAAAAGCAGAAATTCAGTTTTCCAGAATATGGTCCATTGAAAATCGTCTGTGATACTAAAAACTTTTTTCTATTTATTTGTTTTTAAGAGAAACATGCCAAATGGCAGGATGAGAGATTGTGGGGAAAGTAATAATTGATTTAAAAACTAAAAGAGAAAGAAAAATATTCCAAATATTAACCCATCCTGCAGTTCACTTTCTTATACACTAATCACTGAAATTCATCATAATGATTGCAGCCCTAGCAGAAGCCCTAAGGATCCCAAGATGATTAAATTTTACTCATTACATCGTTGCTAACAAGGCAAAGGATGTCCTGATATATGTAACAATGATTTCCAATAACTTGCTCTGTGACCTTGGAAAATTCACTTAACTGATCTGAAGTTCAGTTTTAATATTTGTCAAATTAAGTGCTTGAAGAAGATAACATGCGGTCCTTTGAATAATTAAGTCAATGATTTTTAAGAGGTATCAAAAAATCTAGAGTTCAAAAGGTCCTTTCGGTCAGAAAATTAAATTACTAAATTATTTTTGAGAAACATTAGTCCCTCCCTAAAACCTGTGCAGGTAACTCAGAAGTATAGCTGGATTGGGGTATCATTATGACACCACATCATCAGGCATTCATTGATGAGGAGTCAGACAAGGCAGACAGGAAGGTCAAGCTTCCTCTCAAAGAGTTCCTTCAGGTTGTACCTTATGCTGGGTACCCCACTTGAATTGTAGGGTTCCAGGTTTATAGAAAGCTTTGTCTTCGACCATATATAAAATATGCCAAATATTAACTACTTAATCAGATAGAAGCCCAAAGTGGGGGCAGGCACAGCAGAAGAGTGTAATTATACAAAGAATTTTATAGATTGAATGAGAATACAATTCCACCTGTTTCCTAAAGACATGTGAAGAAAAGAACAAATATCTGTTTTTAAAGATTCAGCCAATATAGATCATAGACTAAAATCTAACTATCCTTAATCTTTTGGACTTATGAGTCCTGGACCATTTCACTGACCATACTCTCTGTAATTATAGATGGTGTCACACATACACACTTTCTATTCATGAATAGATATAGAAACAGTCTCTCACATGCACACACATGCACATGCAAAAATGCAGAACATCTACAAGATTATAAACAGTCGCAATAGGTGATTTGCTTTTCTCTGTTGTGTCTTTGAGATCTTTATCTTGTGGTATATGCAAATCTACTTATTTTGTTTGTATTCCTTTATTACTTTGTTCTATTGATTGACATAGCATTTTTGCATATTTAGTGATACAGTGTGAGGTTTTCATCCATGCATCTATTGAGTAGTCATCACTCAGGCTAGTTAGCAAGTCCATCACTATGAACTTTTTTCACTTCTCTATGTTGACTGTATTCAAAATCCTCCCTTCTAACAATTTTGAGATACATAATGCATTATTGTTCAATTATATTCACCTTATTGTGTAAGAGAAGATGAGAACTTATTCCTGCAAAATAACATTGTACCTGTGAACCAACCTCTTCCCCTTCTTTTCTCATCCTAACGTAAAATTCCAGCACATGAATGCCCTTGAATTAACTATTCTGCTAAAAGTTCCTCAAGTTGCATGTTTTTGAAATCTTTGTTGTTCTGGTAGTCAATGTTCCTATTTAATATTCGTAGCTTACAAACAGATTCTGGTACTTTTTATAACTCAATAGGAGATGACTTTTGAATAAAGAAGTAATAATTGCCTCTCCCTGGACACCTCATATGCTGTAGAAAATAGATACATTCTTACTCTTAGACTTTAAGAACCTGACCTCTGCTTGAATTTGTTTCTTTGATAATTGATTGGGCAACATCGGAAAGTTAATTTCTGCTGCCTTTTATTCCCTGATCTACAAAATGGTTTTATAACTTTCTAAGCATTGAACAAAAAAGAATATGTAAATAATCTCTCGTGAAATAGCAAAATATGATAAAACCATTAATATTTTAAAATAAACACAGTGAAACACTTCCCATTAGGGCCCTTTCACTACTTATTGGGTTGACAACAAAACAAGTACTTCTTGGAGTTCAGGTGTCCAAAGCAAAATATACCCTCCTTTGTCATGTACTCCAGAAGAGTCATGGATTACAGAGACGAAGAGTGAGGGCATTTCAGCTGAGAAGTAGTTCAGGGTCCATAGGCAGCATTAAACTGGTTTAAGTGGTACACACTGCCAGCCACAGTATGTCAATAGAATTTTCTTTCTGAATCAAAAAGTATTTGCTTCATATCTTCAAATCAGTGAGACTAGTTACAGAGAAGATTTGGTACAAGAGTTTCTAGTATTCAGAAAGCAACTGGCTTGTTATGGTTTGGATGTGAGGGGTCCCTCAAAAGCTCACGTGTGAGGCAATGTAAGGAGGTTCAGAGGAAAAATGATTGGGTTTGGAGGGTCTTAACCTAATCAGTGCAGTGATCCCTGATGGGAGTAACTAAGTGATAACTTAAGGCAGGTAGGGTGTGGCTGGAGGAGGTGAGAATTGGGGCGTGGCTTTGGGGTATATATATTTGTATCTGGAGAGTGGAGTCTCTCTCTCTCTGCTTCCTGATCAGTGTGATGTAAGCTACTTCCCTCCACCACCCTCTTCAGCCATGATATTCAGTCTCACCTTGCACTCTGAGAAATGGAGCCGGCCTTCTATGAACTAAGACCTCGGAAACCCCGAGCCTTTAAATAAACTTTTCCTCCTCTACAGTTGTTCTGGTCAGATCTTTCAGTCACAGCAGTGAAAAAGCTGATTAAAACATGACTTCAAACACCATAGAATTTACCCTAAAATATTTATGTCAGAAAAGTAATCATAAGTATAAAGAACAAAGATCCTGGTATATGGATTTATGCCTTAGAAAGCTGCAAAACAAAATAAAATAGTTAACAAAGTTCATCTCATAGAAATTGTTTAAAAAGGTTTCAATGAGCTATTCCAAGGTGATGTTTTTGATCTGTATTGTATTCCATATGTATCTGTTTATGAGTGGTTGTTGTGGACAGAAATATAGCTGAAGCTTGTATTGGGATCCTAAATTATCTCTCCTTAAAGATGTTCAAATCTTACTGATATGAGTAAATTTTATACTCAGACCATCATAAATTTTATATTCCATCCACCAGGGATAAATCTGGCTGCCAGCTTGAGTCTTTTAACTAATCCTACTCTCACCTATATATGGAATGGAAATTCTATTATTTTCTGCTTCTCATAGCAGCTTGGAAACTGCACAACCTACTTTAGAATTCTTTGCTTTTTAACAAGTAAGACTGGGAATTGAGGAATAATCAGTAATGGTTATCTGCCTTTTCCTATTTAAGAACAATAATGGTGCTCACTCATCCTGAACAAGGCCGTTAATTAATCATTGTAGCTATGCAAGTTGAAATCCCAATGTTATCATCATTGAGGCATAGCAGGAATATAAACTCCTGCTTAAATGCTTTTGTTCTGTGAATCAAATCTTTGCATTACAACCATTCCTAATCATTTATTAAAAGTATAACATTTTGCTATTATCATACTTGATTGTGATGTTTTTAAGCCATTTATTTGGTTTATCTATTTGCAAGCACAAATTTAATTTGCTGGGATGTTTAAGCATAGAGGGGGTTTGGTGAGAGTTAGCAGAAAAGTGCTCTCTGAGAATACACTCTCAAAAATAAAATTAAAAAAACAATAAAGTTATAGGATAGAAAAAATAATCTCGATGCCCAAATTAATTGGTTACATAATGGCAATTTGGACTAAAATTAAAAAGTGTTGATATTATTGGATCCTTCAACAGAACGTGACCAAAAGAAATAACTAATAATATTGAATTAGCCATATTATCTCTAACAAATAGAACTTTCAATTGACTTGAAAGGAATGTTCATCTCTAATTTGGAAGTTGAGGTAATAGCCTAATTTGCTTAAAGGTTACTTAGTATCTGTGAATAATTCAAATGAAATTACTACTTTATCGTCTCATGGGATTTGGATCCCCCAGGAAAGACAACTCTTTAAGAGACTTTCTCTAAACAGATACAAGTGTATTTTTTTTTAACTTATGCAGCCCAAAATGAAAAGTCTTGTTAGGAAAAAATCATTTATTATGAAAGACTATACTTGAATACTTGAATTCTTAGGAGAAAGAGGTATGTCAGTATAAGCACCCCCTGCTAAAAATTAAAAAGTCACCATGGGACAGCACACGTTCCTGGTATTCTTTAAGCATGCATTGATTAAATGTGTGAGTGGGGTATTAAACATTTTATAAGGAAGCGTGATATCACTAATTGTTAAACATTTAGACTGAACTTAATACAGGCAAATAAGTTGCTTTTGTGATATAAGCCCGTAGGGAGGATGCAGACTTATTTCAATATATTACCTCATATCAAGTTTTTTGGAGTGCCCCTTTAATGTCATTTGCGTGGTCTAACTGATCACATTCTGTTTATCCGAGACATTAGACACTTTTCAGAAGCAGAGATAGTCTGAGATGGATCCACTACCACAGTCTGAAGCTAGATTACCTTATTAATCAAACTTGGATTTGGTCATCAGTTCTATCATTTGCTGCCTGAAAGCCTGCCAGCAGTTAGCATGACTGACTGAATGAATGAGTATTTGAATATATTAATTTGTGGCAATTTTACTCTCTAATCAGAAAAACCTCTGCTTGGCAATATCGACCCCAAATTTTGATGCAGTACTGAAAATAAAATTGGCCAATATATGAAAAATATTTTGTCTCCAAGAAACTATATCTTTCTCTCCGTTGGTTAAACATACATGGAGGACTATGTGACATGCACTGTGTGGGTGGAGGGAATTCAAAAAGAAGACAGGGAATTCCTGTCTTCTAAAATCTCATGGTCTAACGGATACAACAAACATGCTACCAGATGATATGGATATAGTCTTATTGGAGCAATAATGGAGGGAAACAAAAATGTTTGCAGTCAGTAGGAAAAAAGGTTCTTGAAAGTATTACATGTTGTACAGAAAACACTTGTTAAAGTTTACAGAAAATACTGTCACAAATATCACCATTATTATCACCATCATCATCATCACCATCATCTTTCCTTTAAGATCACTGTGTATTAGTATTTGAAGCCATTACAAAGGTCTTTAGCTGGCATGGTGGGCACGACTGTAATTCCAGCACTTGGGAGGCTGAGGCAGGAGGATCGCGAGTTCAAAGTCAGCCTCAGCAACTTAGCGAGGCCCTAAGCAACTCAGTGAGACCCTGTCTCTAAATAAAATACAAAATAGGGCTAGGGATATGGCTCAGTGGGGAGTGCCCCTGGGTTCAATCCCCAGTACTCCCCCCCGCAAAAAAGTCTTTAACCCCAATGTTCTTACCATTCATTGACAATGGTAGTTTTCAGAAATTTTCCTAGTTGATATGAATAGTCAAATATTTTCAAAAAATTTCAATTGTAAATTTGTTTTTCATTACAGTGGTCCTTCACTAAATATTCTGGGACTTGGCTTCCTGGCAAAGGATTTTTTTTTCCTATTCTTCCCTTTCACATCTCACTCCAGAGCTCTTAGGAATTATTAACAATTAAGATGGCTGTTGAATAATAAAGTACCAAGAAGCACCCACTCGATTCTTTAATGGTATTTGACTTCTAGCAAAGGCTGAGAAGTACTGAGAGAAGCAGACACTGCCTGTTTCTGAGTCTCTCAGTTCTCAATTGATTAATCAAAGCACCCACATAATGACTGGGGAGTACTCCACATTGTACACACCAGGAAATAAAACTTTTTTGCTCTGAAAGTTTACCCAAGCAAACCTATTAATGGTAATGCAATATTCACAAATCAGCAAAAATAAAATTCCAGTGATGCCTTGTCCTGAATCCCAAGAGCAAGTAATGGATGCCAACTCAATTTCTCTTCTTGCAAAGCACTTCAATGGTACCATTTTGAATACAGGAAAAGAATAAAATTCCATTGCTTTCCCAAAGCAGACCTTCAGAGTCTAACTCTAGCTTTAGCATCATTCTCTAGTCAATTCCTTTGCAAAGTCAAGGGGTTGGGATATGCTAATTTCATTATTTTCCCCTCTCTCTTGTTTTGTCAATTCAGTATTTCAACCCACTGTGTGTGACTACTTCACCTTCCCTGAATGTCCTTCTGCATTGTGAATTTCTTAACCAAACTTCACTCATTCTTTCAATCTTAGTGAAATTGCCTGTTTTGATATGAATCAACTGCTGGCCTTTGAAAAGTTTGAATAGGAAAAAATGAAAAGAAAGCTCTTTCCAGGAAGCCAAGTCTTAGACTACTTGGCAAAGACCCAATGTAACAAAAGGCAAAAGGAAACGTCTTTGCCTTCTAACTTCCACTTCCAAACTCAGAATTATTTCATCATCCTTAGAGACTAATTGGATTTAGTTATTCATCCTGGATTTCAGCTTCATACAGATTAGGTTTACCAATCAGTCATAAGCTCTTCAATATTAGAGACTCCTATCTTTGTGTTGATCTTTATTTACTTTGACCTCATTTTTGAGCAGGGCATGCATGTTCTAAGCTATATTTGCTTAATAAATAAATGTGAGGTCATAAAATAAGAGTAATGCTGCAAGGTAGATCCTACCACCTCATTACACATTCAGAAACTGTATCTGTATTTATTTGCACACACATATGCACCTACATATGCAGATAATTATACATAATGATTTACATAGAATTCATCCATATATTTTTATAGTTTAAGGTGGATTTTGCAAATTCAAAAGCATTCATCTTAACAATTAGAAGTGTTTTCATTTCTCTCTTGCTTGCACACACTTATACCCCCACACACAAACACATCAGTACCACTGAAACCAGCTAATAACACCCCTGTGCTATTGCTTTAAAAAGAAAGGAACCAAGTGAGTTATGTATGCTGAACAGGTGAATATCAAAGGCAGACTTTCTCCTGCTGCCATTAACAACATGAAAGCTTCTGGGAGTTATTCCTTTGCTCATTTTAGTGGTTTGTATAATGAGATTAGAAGACAGGAATTCTGGCAACTCTTGGATCCATTTGTAACTGCTAGACAAAAAGAGACACTCCACAGAGGAATGAGGATTCTATTTTAAAAGAGCCAATATCCAGGGACCTGCAGTGGTCAGCCATCACCCCTGCCTTGCCTGGATATCATGCAACCCCTCGCCTTATGTGGCAGGCTTCACTTTTCTTTTCATATATTTCTTTTCAGCCTCCTGACCATGAAGGAGCCTTCTCTGCATGCTCATTTTGGCTAACTGAGAAATACAGTTTTAAAAACAGAAAAAGAAATACATTTATGTTCCTTGAGAAAGATCGTAGGAAACAAACACATCCCTCTCACACAAAGACATTCTACATACACAGGTGCAAACGATATCCACCAGCAGGGGAGTGGGCCAAGTCATGGTGATGCTCTCGGTGTCTCCTGAGTGTTGACTTGGTTTTGTACTGTGTGCTTTACAAAGCATTATTTATTTGTAAATAAATAAATTTGTAAATAAATAATGCTTTGACTGAGAGGCTGATGCCATGATTGACTGGGTTCTTGGTAGGTTTCCATAAGCACAGTTTTATGTTACCATCTGGCCCATCCTCTCATTCATATAGATAATTTACACATATCTGAAGTCAATATCTGAACACTCTCCTTTCTGAGTAAGAGTGGATCAGGAAGCATGATGAAAGAAAGCAGCTGCAATTAGAGTATGATACTTCAGCACTAGACAAGCAAGACAGAAAGTTTTACAAAGCAGCAATGAGTTCAGCCCAGGTGCCAGTGGGGACAATGAACCCCCACATACAGGTAGGGTTTTCTTTTTCTTTGAACCAGGGATTGAACTCAGGGGACTTGGCCACTGAGCCACATCCCCAGCCCTATTTTGTATTTATTTAGAGACAGGATCTCACTGAGTTACTTAGGGCTTCGCTAAGTTGGTGAGGCTGCCCGATCCTCCTGCCTCAGCCTCCCGAGTCGCTGGGATTACAGTTGTGTGTCACCTCGCCTGGCTACAGGTAGGGTTTTGGAAGGACTGATTATATGGGAAGTTCTTAGATTTTAGTAATCTTGTATCTTTAATTATACTTTAGAATAAAATATCTCTCATAGGACTATGTACTTGCCTGGTTGGTTGAATTTATTGGAGTTGGATATTACTCATCAATGTCTTTCCTGAATCAACATAATACACAAGTTCCCTTCCCCATGTTGAAATTAAATTTTTCTTTTTTAATTAATTTATTTTTTTAAATTTTAGGTCATTGTACACAACTGGAGTACAACTATCATTTTTCTGGTTGTACACAAATTAGAAGCATACAATTTGCATGTTTATACCTATACATAGGGTATAGATGTTTGATTCATTCTATTATCTTTCCTTCCCCATCCCCACCCCAACCTTTATTTTCTTCTATACAATCCATCACTTCTCCATTCTTCCTGAACCTCCCCCCATGCCTGCTATGTGTCATCAACCACTTATAAGAGAGATCATTTGGCCTTTGGTTTTTCTGGGATTGGCTTAACATGATCTTCTCCAATTCCATCCATTTACCTGCAAATGTCATAATTTTATTATTCTTTATGGCTGAGTAATAGTCCATTGTGTATATATACCACACTTTCTTTATCTAATCCTCTATTGAAGGGCATCTAGGTTGGTTCCATAATCTAGCTATTGTGAATTGGGCTGCTATAAACATTGATGTGGCTGCATCACCGTGTATGCAGATTTTAAGTCCTTTGGGTGTAGGCCAAGGAGAGGGATAGCTGGGTCAAATGGTGGTTTCATTCCATACTGCTTTCCAGAGTGGCTGCCCTAATTTGCAACCCCACCAGCAATGTATGAGTGTACCTTTTTCCCCACATCCTTGCCAACACCTATTGTTGCTTGTATTCTTAGATAGATTCAAACTAAAAAGCTTTTTCTTAGCAAAGGAAACAGTCATCAATGTGAAGAGAGAGCCTACAGAGTGGGAGAAAATCTTTGCCACACACACGACAGATAGAGAAGTAATCTCCAGAATATATAAAGAACTCAAAAAACTCAAGAATACAAATAACCCAATCAATAAATGGGCTAAGGAAATGAGCAGACACTTCACAGAAGAGGATCTACAAGCAATCAACAGATATGTGAAAAAATGTTCAACATCTCAAGTAATAAGAGAAATGCAAATCAAAATTACCCTGATATCATCTCACCCCAATTAGAAATTAAGGTTTTATAACTTTGTCAGATCACTGTTTTCTAAAAGATTGTAAAGGAGCTCAAAGTTCCAAAGATCTTATATACAAATATCCCTCTGGGATCAATGAAGAGCTATGTATCATCCATGGCCTGGATTCATTTTAGCATTATCAATTTCAGGGTGTTTACATTTACCCATTATTAGTAAAATCCAGATCTATGCCTATCTTTGTCAAAATTACCATCACTATCCTGGCTTATTCTTAAATTAATCCATTTTAACAATATATTATGTAGTTGCTCTAATTGCCTCCACTTTAGAACCCCTCAAATTATGGTTTGCAAAGGGTAGTCCACAGATTAACCTCATTACCATAGCCCAAGGAGGTTATTTAGTAAGCAAAGTCTTAAGCCTCAGTCTCAGAAACTCAATCTCTAATTTGGCTAGGTCCAGTTGGTGCCCGTGAGGTTGTATTCATTTAAAATATAACCAGGTGCTCTTTTTAACACTGAAAATCAGCAGTGAAGAGGACAAGTTATTATGCCTTGTCAACGATTCTTAAAACTAAAAGATATTTTAAAAATATTGAAGGCAAATTATGTCCAAACCATTGTTCCAGGCTCAGTCCTAAGATTTTTACTTCCTTTATTGCTTTCTACTAACTGAACTGACAAATGAGGAAATTTCACCCAAATATCCTCATTTTGTAGACTGGAAAACTGAACTTGGAAATATTAAGGAATTTTTGTCAAGGTCAAAGAAAATAAAAGATGAAGTAGGGTTTACCAAGTCAGTTTAACTTCAGTGGCTGTGTTCTTGAACAACATGTGCAATTCTGTTTTCCTTTTCACCCTTGTCTCAGTGAACCAGCATAAGAACCTAGGGTCTGTTACTCCCAGGACGATTTTCTTTCCTGCCTTATGCATCCTCAAGTGAAACATCATCAAAGTTATTGCCACGTTTTATGCTACTGAACTTCTCACTTCTACAAGCAAAAGAATAAATTCTAACACCCCTGGCAGCAACAGTTAACCAATTTATTTAAATCTATCCCTCATTTCATTGATATCTTATCTGCTTTCAGAAGTATACACTGTGTTACTGTTATGGCAGATTTGAAAAACATTAAGCTGTTTTATGAGAAAAAAAAATCTATCGATGCAAAAGGAAGATATATTGCCAGCAAATGTTGGTGAAGGTTTTAAATGTTATGTGTCTCCCTTAGGACAACAGAAATCTGTCCAAAATTCTTACAAAAGTAGCAGCTGAACAAACTCCTGTTAAAGTAGAGGTAATTTCTAGTTTAAGGCTTATTGTAACTTTAGATTTGTTACTTCTATGCTGGCAGTGTTTCTGCATTAGAGATAATTAATCTTTCCAAGCATATAAGCAGGGTTTAAATAAGGTGATTGGAAACTAACTGAAAGTCAGATATATGGGGCCGTGGGAAGACAGTGCACATTTTGAGAGACCTTGCTATTATATGTCAGACACTATGTTTTTGCTGTGATTTGTTTTACTTTCCCATGTAGTAAACAGCAATTCATTATTTAATCACACAAATATCTCATTAGCAATTGTTGCTAGTTTTCAGTAGGAGAAATCTGAAGGTCACTTTCCAAGGACAGAGAAGTAATAAATTATGTCTTCCAGATAGGGACTCAGATTTCCATAATTCTATAAGGTGCACACGATTCTCTATTCATCGTTTGCCATTTTAATAACCTTAGAACGGAAGAGTAGGGCATGAATTTTTCTGCTCAATTCTTTAGAATTGCTACATAGAATAGAAAACAGCATATGAACATACAGATTGAGAAAACTGATAATCTCTGAAAGTATCTAGGTCTGATAGCTCAGGATATAATGTTGCTTTAGAATTTTGACAGTGTTTTAACATTAGTGTCTGTATATTTTAGAGTTTCCCTTAGTTTTCTTTTTATACTACCCACATGATACTAACCCAGGAATGTTAACATATGGTGGTTACTTTCATTGGATTTGAGGACATTTTTTTTCTGAATTTGAATTGAAACATTACTTAATATGTGAGTAACTAAGTGCAAAATATTTAAATTCGAGCTTAGTTTTCTCAGTTTTAAAATGAGAAATAGTAAGTAGATAATCACAAAGAGAATTATGGAAATTAAATGAAATGCTGTATAAAATATGCATAACAGGGTCAGGCACATAACAAGTATTCCATAAAAGCTAAAATTTTGCAAAGTTATGTGTGTAGAGATATATATAGGCAATATATATATGAATTTCCAGACTTCATATTGTTAGTATATACATTTAAATTATCCATTAATCATTTTTAAAGTACAAATATGCACATTTTAAAACAGTTTAATATACATTTATCCTTTACTGGTGTTCAGATTATAAATATGTAGAAGTTTTTCAGTGGCATTGTAGGATGCTTGCTCTTAAGGTACTTCACCGAGTCTTAGAGGATATCTTCTCTTTACGCAAGGGATGGGCTTAAAGGCACACAACATGTAAAATAAGAGAATTTTAATGAGTGCCATTGGGGCTCCCATGGATCATGAAAAGAATAAGAGATGAATGAAAAAAGAAGTTGACCACTAATTTAATAGAATTTTCTGGAACTTAATTTATGAATTAAGTATTAAAAAGAGAAACAAAATTTATTTATTTATTTATTTTTTACAAAAGCAAGGGTTTCAAAGCTCTACTTCAATCTAAGGAAGCAATTAATATAATAAATAGAAATGTTTATGCTAATAATAGAGTATAATAGCCATTTTATTGTATATAATTTACCTCCCTCTAGGACAGACTCTGGGTGAGGATCATCTCAACAGTGTAGATGTTAAATATTGACATTACATAAGGGAACAAGTTAGTGGGCTTACCCTCAGCATTGCTTTAAGGATCTATTCAGTCACTCACTGGCTTATTGTGGAATTTATTTCAAATTCATATCCAGAATTTGGGACAAGCAGATAAGTAAGTCCTCGTTCTCTAAAATCTGACACATAATAATTGACCTAATAATTAATGTGCATGAAGTAATGCATGTCCTTTACCTGCATCATCTCATCACAGCCCTTCCATAACTCAAAGAAATTGTTTTCATTATTAAACTACCTTATAAAGGAAAAAGCTAGAACACATTTTTATATCAAGTTGCCTGTTTAAACACAGAGAGGAAGTGTCATGGCTATGATTTGGACCCAGCAAATCTCAGTCTCATGACCAAATCTGTAAGATGTTCAATTCTGTATTGCTACTCTTTTACAAGTCACAGGACATAGATGTTAAGTTCATACAGAATTTAGTGTAATTTTTTCTACTATTCAGTTTTCTCTTTTCTCAGCCCCAGCACAACTGACATTGTAGACAAGATCATTCTTTGCAGGGGGTGTGGTTACTGCATTTTAGGATGTTTAGTAGTCTCCACCACCTCCATCCTCTAGGTGCTATTAGCATCCCCGTTCCCAAGTTGTGACCACCAAAAATGTCATCAGAAGCTGCCAAATGATTCTTAGGCCAAAAAAATAATCACCTCTAGTTGAAAACTGTTCTACGATATTGAAATATTATATTTCTTATCCATAACCATGATTTTGATAAAAGTAATTCCATTCTCATTAGAGCTAATTATCAGTGTGTTACATAATTGGCATTTATCATTCCTGATATATGTCAAATATCATCAAGGTCAGAGACTGAGCTATTTTTACTTACCTCTGCGGTGCCCATGGTATTCTAGCATCTCCAAATGAAGAACACACTTAACTTTCAATGAAGGAGTGGAAGGGTGTATTGTGATTCTCCTGCTCAGCCTCCTTGCAGGAACACTGCATTAGACTGTTGGAACTGCCACAATGGAATCAAAGACTGGGTGGTTCAAACAACAGAGTTTTATTTCATCACAATCCTGGAGACAGGAAGCTCAATACTAAGGTGAGGGAGATTTGGTTTCTCCTGAGGTCTCTGTCCTTGGCCACAGATATTTACCTTCTTGCCGTGGCCTCACTAGGTGCTCCCTCTCAGGGTGGGGACATCTCTGGTGTGTCTTTTGTGTGTACACACTTCCTCTTCTTACAAGGATCCCATTCACACCAAGTTAGGGCCAACCCGTATAACTTCAGTTCACTTTAATTATTTTTTTTTTCCAAAAGGTCCTATCTCCAAATACCATTACATTAGGAAGTAGTAGGGATTATATCTTCAGTATCAAAGTGTCAGAGAAATAGGAAACAATTCAGGTCATAATAGCTTAGTTCAAAGAAGATTTTAATTCTTCAACAATGAGCTAAGTGTGTTATACTAGGTCAACCGTTTCCAAATTTAAGTATTTGAAACCTGTCATCACAATTTGGACTATTTCCTCATACTATCTTTACTATGATTTGTTGATATTTTTAATTCAAATCTTGGTTTAACTTGGCCATTTGTATAAAGAAAAGCTTTTTATCCTAACAGTAAATGGAAATCAGTTACCCTTACTTACCCTAAATAAAAAATACTAAAGTTAGATAAAAGAACAAAATATATTCCTTTTTATTGCTCCAGGAAAGGCTGTGAGCCTGAGGTCCATTCTATCTTGGTTATAATGGCAGGTGTTGAAGGTGTGTTAAAGACACATTAGCAACACACTTGCTCATTCTCTTTGATGTATCCAGAGGGAATGAAAGAAAGTTGAGATGAGAATAACTTACTTGCCATAAGATTCAAGGTTAATTATTGTCTCTCCAGCAAACTGTCTGAAACCATCTTGTATTCCAATAAAAGTGATTCTGATTTACATCCCAGTTTTACGTTCCCCACTCATGCAGACCCTGTACTAGTTGATTTCAAATTCCATTTCAAAGATCCTACCAATCTTTTAGGATGTGTAAGTGTCAAATATTAAAAGAGGTATAAAAGAAAGTTAATAGTGAAAGTTGTGGGGTTAACTGTAAGTCAAATGGATTGAGTAGACCCATTGAATAATGTCTTTAAAATTGACACGAGAGTGCTGTACAGTTCAGCCCTAATGCAATTGTCTTAAAAAGTTCAAAGACAAGAGACTACTTTTCCCTTTTTGGTACACATATCAAACAGTTTTGTAATAATTCATGTAATGATGGACTGAGATTGTTCTATGATTGATAAACTCAGGGGATGTAATGTATCATTTTTTGAAGTAGGTGTTACGGTGATTGGTTTAATAATGATATGAGGTGTCAAAGATTAAAAATGTCAAGGGAAATGTCTATATAATATGCAAATAACTGTTAAGTGCAAGTGTTTTTAACTAGATGAAGACAGAAAGCACATGCGCCAAAAAGGCGTGAATATCACTCTGTCTGGAACCTTCTGTCTCACACCGACACTTGGAATAGTTTCAAGTTCATTGTTAGATTGAGTTTATGAATCTCACAGAGCACCTTTCTCTCTCAGAGTTCAGAGATATGTATACCACATCATAAAGTTGAAAAGCATGTGAAAAAACTAGTGAACAGAAAGAGAATATTTTTCTCTAGCAAGAGCTGTTCTTGCTATAATAAAAAGTTGTACTGAAGATTGCCATTTCCTTCCCCAATCATAATCAATGTATCTAAGGACTGAACAGGCAATTGGTGTTTTTGAATCATTATGTTATCTTCTGTGGTGACCCACATTATGTCCCTGAGATGGGCATAGATTATTTTGCAGGAATGAATAGAGCCCACAGTCATGTGTTCCTCACCGAAAGTTCCTATTAACTCCTGAATGATTGCAGGAGGTTGGTAAATTTTCAGTGAAGTTCAAATTTGAGGGTGTATCCTAATCACCTAGAAAGTGTGTTAAGACAGCCTCTGCTGATCTCTGCCTTTGGAGTTTCTAACATGATAAGTCTGGGGTAGGACTCAGGGAGATGCCTTTCTTAGGACTTTTGAGGTGATGATGTGACTGTTGGGTTTTTCACATCACTTTCAAAGAGACTGCTGGTAATCCTATTGCTTTCAGTAATTCATGTGATAATAATGTTCAGAGCAACAACAGAGAGGCAATGGAGAGTAAAAACAGATTTGCAGATTGCCATGGTTTGGGATGTAAGGGGTAACATGAGCCTGAATTTGGGGGGAAATTAACTTCTGTATCCTGACTGTGGGTGATGATTACATGAATCTTTGCATGTGTGAAAACTCACAAAAGCATTCTTGGGGGGGAAATAGGTCAATTTCATAAGCAAAAAAGAAAAAAAATGGTTAATATCACATAATAGGCTTTCAAATATTTATTTAAAAATAATTTTGGTTGTAGACGGACACAATATCTTTATGTTATTTATTTATTTTTTATGTGATGCTGAATGATCAAACCCAGTACCTCACACATGCTAGGCCAGTGTTCTACCATTGAGCTCTAACAACAGCTCCATCCCCAGCCCTATTTATTTATTTTTTAAAAATTTTGACAATGTTGGGGAATCAAATCCAGGGTCCATGCATGCTAGGCAAGTGCTTTTCCACTGTGCAACATCCCAGCTTCTCAAACATTTTCATTTTTTATTTTTTGAAAAAAAAATTTAATGTCAACTCAATAATTTGAAATTCTGTGGGATAAAAA
>JAJEJO010001673.1:135106-155045 GCA_020662805.1 Glaucomys volans
TGTGAAAACTCACAAAAGCATTCTTGGGGGGGAAATAGGTCAATTTCATAAGCAAAAAAGAAAAAAAATGGTTAATATCACATAATAGGCTTTCAAATATTTATTTAAAAATAATTTTGGTTGTAGATGGACACAATATCTTTATGTTATTTATTTATTTTTTATGTGATGCTGAACGATCAAACCCAGTACCTCACACATGCTAGGCCAGTGCTCTACCATTGATCTCTAACAACAGCTCCATCCCCAGCCCTATTTATTTTTTAAAAATTTTGACAATATTGGGGAATCAAATCCAGGGTCTGTGCATGCTAGGCAAGTGCTTTTCCACTGTGCAACATCCCAGCTCCTCAAACATTTTCATTTTTTATTTTTTGAAAAAAAAAATTTAACATCAACTCAATAATTTGAAATTCTGTGGGATAAAAATATTACAACTTTTAGCTTCTTTACTTCATATCAGATATCTGGAGGAAACATCAGATAATTCTCTTGACGCCAGAGACGTATTATCCTGAGTGGACTCAATTTATTCTACACATTTCTGAGTGGATTCATTTTTTTCATAAGGATACACTTTGATTTCTCTCTCTCTCTCTCTCTCTCTCTCTCTCTCTTTGTTGTGATATATTACTACGCACAATAGTAGGATTTGTTCTTATGCATTCATACATGCATATGACACAATTTGGTTCATTTTTTTTCCTGCATTATGATGACTTAGAGAAAAGTGTCCTTGGGGTAAACACCTTTCCCATAATCAAAATGAATGCAAATCTTTACCTTTCCAAAAGCCGTTACTGAGCTTCAGCTGGTAACTCTCCAGAAAGCAGTAGATGATGCTGTCTTGTCTGCTGTTTATATAAGGAAAGTCACCTACCCTTCATGCTTCCCACTGTGAAATAAATAACTTCACACCATGCTCTCTAGGTAGGTGCCATAGACAGCTTACCCTACTGAAGTAGGTAGGAAACCAGATTCTTCTTTGATATATTAAGAAATCTGTCATTAACTGTCAACAGGTCCTATCCCAATTGATCTTAGGAAGCAAACCACAGCATATTCATTTTTCCTTCTCCCTGGAAGAAAGATTATTTTTAGATACTTAGATTTTGAGTTCTGTTAATTGATCAACTGCTATGATTTGGATATGAAATGTCTCCCATAAATTCCCATCTTGAAGGCTTGGTCTCCAATGCAGCAATGCTCAGGAGTTGGGTTTTGGCAAGTGAATTGATCACAAGGGCTCTGACCTCATCCATGGATTAGTCCCCTGACAGCTGAGAGGTGGTGGGAACAGTAGGAAGGCTGGGCATAGGTGAAGGAAGTAGGCCACTGCAGGTGTGTGCAGGTGGACTATGTCTTTTCCTTGACCATCCTCTTCTGCTTTCTAGCTACCATGAGCTGAGCAGCTTTCCTCCTCCATCCCCTTCCTATATATTTCTGCCTTGGAGTCAGTGACCATAGACTGAACCATGAACCCAAATAAACTTTTCCTCTGTGAGGTTATATCAGTAGTTTTGGTCACTGCGACAATACACTGACTAACACATCAATGACAACCATGAGAATTCCCAAGATTTTACTTGTATAAAATATTTTATTATAATAATTGTATAAAAGAAAAGATCATTCTTTTTTACAACCTTGAAAAGTCCAGGAATATTTTTCCCCAGAACACAAAATGGAATGAGCTCTCCTATTTCTGTTTCTGCAAGGATTAGTAAAACTAGAATCAGTGTGTTAAATACTAACTTAAACAGACAGAATGGGAAATGTGCAAAGAAGCATTAATTATGTATTATGTTGATTCAGAATAAGATACCAAAATGAAGAGTATCTCCATGTATGAAAATTGGTTTATGCATAAGCCAATATGTCTAGATGACTGTGGATTTGGACAATTTGCAACACCTTATGATCTCTCCTTTTTTATTCTACAAGTCTTAGAGAAATATGTTATTTCTAAAGTACATCAAGTAATGAAATTCTATATTATATTCAATGGGGGAAAGTGAAAGCAGAATAATTATATTGGAATCATGGTAAAATGAATGATGGCTTACATATACTTTGATTTACATTATTCTAACACTCTAAATTGCTATGAGGAAAGAATAAGATTTGATTACAAAGATAGAGGGAGAAGCCAAATTTCAATATTTGTAGAGGGTATGATAATCTTCTTAGGAGATGTAACTGAACCAACTGGAAAACAATTATATTAATAAAATAGAATTCAGAAAGTTTGGGGAATATAGTATGCATAAATATAAAGCAATTGTGGCCCTACAAATCTACAAGAACAGGTTTGGAAATCATAAAAATGACTTCTCTGCAGAAATGAAGCATATATTAAAAATAACATGAAATATGTACAGCATATACAAAGGATATATAAAATTTGCTTAGGGACCTTAAAAAGATTTTAATAAATTGAGAGACATACTAAATTCCAGGGATAATTAATAGCAATAAAAATTTGATTCTTCACAAATTGATTTATGGATTTAATATAATTGCAATTAAAATCACAGTAGTGTTAATGAGATTCAGAAGCAACTTGAATAAATACTCGACGTTTCATACAGTATTAGAGATAAAATAGAAATGCCCAATATTGTTTTGAAGTGGTGTGATCATGTAGAAGTGAAATTACTATGCCAAATATCAAAATGTACCATATTCATAGCTAATAGCATTCATTATTCTCCATATGGCTGGTCCTAATCTAAGAGCTCTCTATAAGCTAACACATTTAGTTTTTACACAAACCCTTAAACACTGGGTCAGTTTGTAAATGGAATAACTAAGGAAAATAGGAGAGTAAATAATGTCCCCAGTGTGCACAACTATGTTAATGGTTTACTGAGGATGAGATTCAGGGTCATGTGACACCAGATTCTGTTCTACTTACCACTCTGATATCCTGAAAGCTTGAAATAGAATGAGGCCAGGAGGCAGACCCATAAATAGATGAGCTGATACATGATAGGAGTTTAATGAGAGAGAGGAGAATATATTAAAGTCGTGTATTCATCAGTGAGCAGCTTGACTCAGATCTCTGAATCATCAGGGAGAACCATTCATCATAATTCCTTACATACTATCCTGTAGAGTTTTGGTGCTTGGCCACATTGAACATCAATGGCTTCACCATAACAATTGGCAAAATTATTTTCATGTTCTCTTGTTTTCTTCAAACAGATTGTCTAGGATTTTAAATCTTGTTAAAAAAAAAAAAGGCAACTCTATATAGCCTTCTGCCTTCTTTGCACTGGAATTTTAACATTAGGTTATTAATTGGATATTTCTTACATCCTGTGTGTATGTGCATACACATATATTTGCTGCAAAAAAGCTGATTTTATTTTAAAAGATGATGAAGTTAAAAGTAAAATTCATACGTCTTTGGTATGAAAATGAGTATGCAAAACGGTCATTCCATATTTATGAAAATAGTAGCTTTTATTTAATGAGGCTTTACTATGTCAGGTGATTTGCTGAGAACTTTACATGTGTCATCTGAACTTCTCACAAATCCTCATAATAAAACAGCATCACTAGCCCTATATTACGTATTAGGGAAATGCACTGTAAGCAGAGGGGTTATACTCCCAATTTATCCAGGTTTGACATAAAATTGCAAACAAAGTTTCAGACAGGAAATTTGAATGTAGTTTTCTCTAATTGTTAAAATTCATGCTCTTAAATACTACACAGTCTTTGAAAAGCAGACTTTAAAAATGCAAGAAAAGCAGTAATGTTAATACCCACAGCCGTGTGATGGTGAAAGAGATTGATTTTGGAAATTTTCTAGTGCTATAATTGAAATGTAATGAATGCTAGATCAGGCTATCCTGTGCTGTCCTAGGTGTAGGGGTGAAGCTCTTGCTGGAAGTCTGCTTCGGGCATAGATGATCAATAGTATAGAATTCCCTTCCTATTTTGGCTCTTAAATATCCGTTCTTAGCTTTAAGAATTCAACACTTCAGGTGAGATTGAAGAGTCCAGAAACCAGTTGTTGGGTTAGGAAGTGCTCACTCATCAGAAAAAGGTCTTTTGCAGAAATCGTGCTGATATGTAAATAAAACCAATCACACATAAAATATGTGCCTGTGTTCTGAAAAGAGAAATATGGTAACTTCTGTTGCAGAAATAAAATAAATAAATAAAGAGAAAAAGAGGCAGGAAAGGAAAAAAAGAAAAGAGGTCTTTCAGCTTTAATAAAGTATGTTGATGTGTTCTGAGTTACTCTGCATGAAAAAAGGAATATTTAGAGTCTCCCAACAGCAATCTTTTTCTTCATTCATTGAACGACTGTTAGGTATGGGAACTCTGATGGGTGCTTGGTTCCATCAGTGACATGCAAAGATGGGACCCATTGTCCTCTTCTATTAGAGATGTGGACTGAAAATGGAACAAGTGCACACCTAATAAATAATTGAACAAATAGCGTGCTTTCTTGGAAGTAATTAATGCTGTGGGGGAAAAAGGGAGAGGAACAGAGCAACAAAAAAGAGATTTTCGGGTGAGGGATGAGACAAAGCAAAGTAGAGAAAGCAACTGAGGTGGGAAGAGAGATTAGAGGGGAAAAGACAATTAACTAGACAAATGACTTGATAGCTGGTGCACCATGTTTCCTCCTGATTTGTAAGAACAAGAAGTGCAAATCTCTTATCCTAATTTTTATTTTTGTGTTTTGGGTTTTAAGGATGATTCTGCTGCCAAACTTAACACTATAATAAACAATTGGGCAAAGCAGAAGTTCTGTTTGCTTTTGGAATGATTGTTTGTGTTGCCTTTGTTTTTATGGCTGTTTCATTGTGGAAATTATGAAATGATTTAGTTTTTACCTTCAGGTAAATTCCAAGATGGAAAAAGAAGGGAATTCCAAGAAGGGAAAGTGTCATGATATGAAGTCAATAATAAATATTCAGATGAATTAGGAAATAAGAATCCTTCATATTCTTATATGAAGAATTCATATAAGATGAAGAATTATATTCTTCATATTATATGAAGAATTCATATAAGAATCCAGGGGAATATGAGAGTTTGAGAATGCACTGCATCTTAGACAGTGTTAGGGGTATTCAAATGGATCTAGGAGCATGTTTTTTTTTTTTGACATTTTTAAGGGAAGTGTGATGTCAGTTAGTGTCTCTATTACACTTGAGAGGAAAGAGTGGGAAGGAGTAATTAATATACAGAGAGGAAAAGTGGCACTCATCTCTATTGTATCTACTTAGGGCTGAGTCAAATCTAAAAGTTAGGCTGCTCTCATTCAAAAGACTGATGTGTTTTCTACTTTCCATGTAACTCCTACTGGATTCATTCCTGTCATTGTTCATGCATGAAGCTGACTTGCTTTCTGTGTTCAAGGCACATGTCCTCATAGAGCACAATCTAAAATTCATTGGCAAAATAATTCTGAGCAGGAAGGAGAAAATAACGTACTAAACACTGGAACGGAAAGCAAAAAAGGATAAATGGGCATCTTGACCAAAATATGCTTACCATTTTGCATCTGAGTGTAATCTTTAGTGAGTAATTTATATTAAATCTAATAAAAAGTATGTCAGGAAGTTTATGGCCAAATGTACCACAAATCATGAATGAGTGCAGCAGCAACTTGAATGAATTATGTCTGCCGTCAGTATTATACAGGAGAAGGCAATAAGACACTTTTAGACTCGTGAAAGTTTCAAACTATGACTCTAAAAAGTTCTTGCTAAAGTACATGCATTCTCCCAGAGGCTGCATATGTTTGCCTGACAGAACCCATGGCTGGGCAATGAGTCCCAAGGTGTAAGCATTAAATTCCCACTCAGTCAGTTCCTCAACTCACGCAGCCGAGCTGACAGCACTGCAGAATGCTTTTCCATAAACAAATTCCCTCCTAGAGTCTGTTTCTCCTTTGGTTTCTGTAGAGAATTGCAATAGCAAGCTAAGTCTCTTAAACAGAACAAAGAAGGAATGGAAAATCTTCCATTAAACAGAACCCTCCGTCAACAGGAAATTTCCTTTCCTGATGTTCTGCTGCCTGAGATTGAACTACAGATGTGCTTTCTTTCACACTAATTGTTGAAAATGATGTATAAATGCCCTTCGGTTCCATATCCTTACAACGGAAGGGAAATTCTCTTGCTTAATCTTGTCTAATAGTTTTGCATAGTATTGAAGCACAGGAGCTCTGGATTTAGGCAGAACTGAGTTTAAAGCTCAGACCAAGCTACGTGAAATTGGGTACTTCAGTGAAAATTGCTGAAGCAAAGATTAATTATCTATACGATAGTAGTAATATTTGTATCTAATGCAAGGGACACTTGTTAATTTTGATGAAGATCTTTCATGTTCCACATTAAAGCTCCCTAAACACACTAACCACTATTGTAAATACATGACCTTCTAGAATCAGTTGTCACCCATTAAAAATAATCAGAGACAACAGTAGGGTCACAGTGAATATGAAATGAACTGATATGTGTGAAATCATTGATGCCAATGTTTAGGTAGATAAAAATCTTAACCTGAGGGGCTGGGGATATAGCTCAGTTGGTAGAGTGCCTGTCTCGCAAGCACAAGGTCCTGGGTTCAATTCCCAGCACTGCAAAAAAAAAAAAAAAAAAAGAGAAAGAAACTTGGCTGAGAGTAAATGGTTGTTCCCTCGTGCAAAGAATAATATTTATTTTTCTTATGATTACTTATTTTTAGACATCGGCGAGAGTTTACTATGTGTTGGATATTACATATTTTAATTAGAATCCAATATATAGCTTGTTAACCTGCTATGTAAAGAAGAAAATTAACTAATAGATATTTACAATGCCTTTTCCAAACTCACACTATTATTTAATGAAAGAATTATGTTAACTTTAGTCTCCTGGATGAACATAATATTTGTCTTTGAACTGGTTGTGGCTCGGATGTCATTCACAAATTTAAGATTGTGATGTGAACTAAGAAATATAAATTGGAGAAGTTGTGATAAGTAATATCAAAAAATTTATAGGATTGAGAAAATGGAATGATTGACAACAAAACAAGCAAAACTGAACTCAATGAAAAAATACATAATGTATTGATGAAAGTGATTACTTAATGTCATGAATTTACTAAATAAACTTCTTCAAATAAAAGTATAAACATTGGTCTCATGAAATTCTAGTAAATTTCTCTATAAAATTTATGTAGGGACAAATCTCATGAAAGATCAAGGAAATGGTGAAAATTTTGAGCAAATAGAGGATTGCTCTATCAGATTTAAAACATTCCAAAGATATTAAAAGTGCTACTTTTGCTAACAAGGCAAAGAAATGGAACAAAATCCAGAAAGAATATTTCCATGTGTAGCAAATTAATTTATGATAGATATAGGACATCAGAAATCATGTGAGAAATACCTGGATAGTTTATAGGTATTTTGAGAAAACCCTCATCAGAGGAAAAATAAAAACATAAGTATATCTTATCACACAAAATTAAACATTAAAGGGTTTACATATTTAAATATGAAATTTAATATTATAAAGGTGGTATAGGAAATAATAGAATACCATTGTTCATTGAGATCGATTTTCTTATATCAGTTCCTGGAAAATACAAACTACATAAGTAAAAGAAATGATGGAGTAGACTTCATTGAAATTAAGGATTTATATTAAAAAAATGAAAACAGACAAATATAACAGACAAGTGACAAGTTGGGACAAGTTATTTGAAAAATTTAAAACTGCAACTTAACATTTGCAAAGTTTTGCTGCAAATCAAGAAAGTGACAGGAAATCAAGAAAAATAGGTACTTTATAAGAATAGGCAAGTCACATAAGGGAATATAAATGTATGACAAGCATATGAAAAATAAATACAATCAAGGAAGTAAAAAAGTTACAGAACAAAGGTAGATCACACATTGCATTGCCACCTTGGTAGACCAGAAAGCCAGATAATATCTTTTATTTTTTTATTTTTATTTTTTTCCCCTGTGGTACAAGCAATTGAACTCAGGGGCATTTAATCACTGAACCACATCCCCACATCCTCAGCCCTTTTTATTTTTATTATGAGACAGGGTCTTACTAAGTGACCTAGGGCCTTGCTAAGTTGCTGAGGCTGGTTTTGAACTTGGAATCTTTCTGCCTGAGCCTCTTGAGCTGCTGGGATTACAGGTGTGAACCACCACACCCAGCTTCTAGATAATTCTTGAGAAGGAAGTGAAGGCTTGTGTGGTGCTGTATGCATGTAATCACAGCTATTCAGGAAGTTGGGGAAAAGAGGTCTGTGAGTTCAAGGGCAGCCTGGGCAACTTAGCAAAGCCCCATGTCAAAGAGAGAGAGAGAGAGAGAGAGAGAGAGAGAGAGAGAGAGAGAGAAGAGAGAAGAGAGAGGGAGAGAGGGAATTAGTGGAAAGCCTCTGGTTCTGCTTGAAATGCAATCCAGGTTGGATATTTTGAAGAGCAATGGCCTCAAGTGCATATACTCTTTTGACAAAAAAAAATTACCCCTTGATATATCACCCCTCCAAAATTATGTCATAAATGACCATAAACATTCAAGTCTGAGTATAGTCCAGAGAAATTTTTTCTATAAGTATATGAAGTAGAATTTTAGCTTGATATTCTCCATAAGATGAAATTGTTTTTTAATACTGTCTATGCACATTTATGCATTTATGATCCCTTTTGAAAAATAAAACACATTCTCACCTTAGGCACGTTAATGATAGAAAGCATTTGAAAATAAACATGATTTCTACTATTAGGAGAACACATATATGAACTATGATTATGTAGAGGGAAATGAGAGGAAGGACGGGATGGGGGTATGAAAAATGATAGAATGAGACAGACATCATTACCCTATGCACCTGTATGATTACATGAATGGTGTGAATCTGCATCATGCACAACCATAGAAATGAAAAGTTGTACCCCGTTTGTGTACAATGAATCAAAATGCACTCTGTAAAAATAAAAAAATAAAAAAGTTTCACATATTGAATTTACATGACAGTACTAATGATGCACATTATATCTGCCCTGAAAGGCCAGGTTGTTAGCAAACCCTCAGCAATAAAATACTTTGTTTTAGTGTGATTGCAGGTTTAAAAAATTAAATTAAGAAATCATTGGTCCATTTTATTTGCATGCAGTCACATATGTACGATAAAAATCCAGTGTTTAATGAAAAAATTACAAGAAATACTGTATGGTCTCTAGAAAAACATTACAACCTTGTATATTTGGTTGTATATACACAATATGTATACACACACACATATATATCATGTATGTGCAAAGAAACCATTTTTTGTAGTTAAATACATTCTAAACAAAGAATGTAGAGAATGTATATACATGTGGACTTGTACATGTATATGTGACCCATATTAATGGAATGAGAAGGTCTAGAATTAATGACAACCCAGTTGCAATAAGCACACCTCTGTCTAGATACTGGTTTCTAAATATCATTTTCCTGTAAAGGAAATCAAGACTCTCAGTATGTTAGAACAGAAAAGGGAGAGTTTTGGAAAATCTGTCACAATCTGTAATTACTTAGCAATATTTTTCTAAGTTTTTAATATAGTTTTGATAGTTTTCACGTTTAAGAGTTTAACAATAAGAGCAATTAGGTGAAGTTCAAATAGGATCATTGCTGTATTTTTGCAATTTATCTATAAGTATAAAAATGTTCCAAAATAAAAAGTTTAAAAATTTACAGAGTAGTTTCCTATATTAGTGAAGAGTGATTTGATTTGAAGGAAGAAGACAAATAAGAATATGTGTAATCATAATGTTGTGATCAACTATAGATTAAAGAATACGATTAATCAAGGTTTGTGCAGCTTGAGTCTGATAAAATAAAACAAAACAAATTACTCCAGCTTAGTTCAGGCATTACAAATTTAAATGCATACTGGATCTAAGCAAGTGTGAAAATTTCAACTACTGGAGTAGTTGTGGCCAAAAAACTTGATTGTTGATGATTTTAAATGGGGCTAGTAAAACAGCTAACGTTTTCTGAGTACTTACTCTGAGGTAGGCACAATTTTAAGTACTTTACATGTAGTACCCCGTTTACCCTTTGAGTTAGATGCTACTGTCAAATCTGTTTTTATACACACACACACACACACACACACACACACACACATAAAGGAAGATAAGATAAAGAAGAGGTGAAGAACTTCCCTGAGGATGTAACTTATGATGACAAATTTGAACTTAGTTAGCAATCCCAAAGGTTCATGCTATGAGACATCACCATCTGCAAATACTCTTAGACCTCAGTAACCCTAACATTCCTTAAATTAAATTTACATGCTCACATTTTATTTCATGTTAATTTTTATAGAGCTTTCATAGTCACATTTTATGTTAAGCTTAGAGGTTTAAAGACTTTGGAAAATAAGACACATTTAATTTCAAAATATTCTAACAACAAAAAATTAAATAGTTCAGACAGTAGGTTCTTTTTTAGAAGACTCACAAACTACTGGGAAACTAAGTCAAAATCAGACTCAGGATATATCTGAATGATTTTTCAGTCCCTAAAATAATTCATAAAAACTCAGCAATAGCTGGGTCAAAATGTGGGTCCATTCTAATTTTTCTGAGGAATCTACATACTGCTTTCCAGAGTGGTTGCACCAATTTACAATTCCACCAGCAATGTATGAATGTGCCTTTCCCTCCATACCCATGCCAAAACTTATTACTGCTTGTGTTCTTGGTAAGAGCCATTCTAATTGAGTTAGATGAAATCTTAGGGTGGTTCTAATTTGCATTTCTCTAATTACCAGAGATGCTTCCACTCCTTGATTTAAACCCAAAGGACTTACAATCAGAATACTACACTAAAGCAGCCACATCAATGTTTATAGCTGCTCAATTCACAACAGCTATATTGTGGAACCAACCTAGATGACCTTCAATTGATGAATGGATAAAGAAACTGTGGTATATATACATAATAGAATACTACTCAGTCATAAAGAAGAATAAAATTATGGCATTTGCTGGTAAATTGGTTGAGTTGGAGAATACTATGCTAAGTGAAATAAGCCAATCTCAAAAAACTAAAGACCAAATGTTTTCTCTGATAAATGTATAATGATACATAACAGGGCAGGGGGGTGGCAGGTGGGTAAGAGAAGATGGAGGCACTTTGGATTGTGTAGGGGGGACATGGTGCATGAGGGGGTAGGTGAAGGAAAGATCATGAACTGAGATAGGCATCATTACCCTGTGTACATGTATGATTATAGGAATGGTGTGAATCTACATTGTGTACAACCATAGAAATGAAAAGTTGTACTCCTTTTGTGTATAATGAATCAAAATGCAGTCTGTGAAAATAGAAAAAAAAAGATTATAAAAAATAAAACCTCAGCAATACTTCCAGTCATGTCAGAAGTATACATGGAGTAAATGAAACTGGGAGTTCTATAAATGCAGTACAATCCTCACTTAAACTAGTTGAACAATTAATGTGAACTTGATCAACACACACCATCTATTCTAGGTCTCCCAACTTCTGTTACATAGTTTTATGAAGCAGAGACGGGGGAGGAGCACCCTGAATCTCACTGCCCACTTTTAATGAGACAGATTCATTAGTCTCCAGGGTAATTAAACCTGCTGAATCACTACCTTACGCTTATGTCTATTACATGTTTACTCATTCATTTAATCAATGCCGAGCTTCTGAAGATGCAAGGCATTTTGTATATGTTGAAACTAAAACAAGAAATAAATTTTCTCCACTTGAAAATACTAAGACAGTGGGACATAAGGAAGTGCATGAATATGGCTTATCGTGCATCCAGCAGTAATAGCCATTTTCTTATTTACTATAACCTGAGAGAAAAAACCTTGACATTGAGATAATACTGAATACTCAGTTCTACCTACTTATTAATAAGTGGGACATCTTAACATTTTAGAGAAGGTAATTATTTTTATCATAGAAATGTGATCACAATTTGACTTGCACTTTTTGAATGGGTTAATTTGGAATGGCATATTAATAATTTCATCAAATTTTTAAATTTTTCATCATGAGCATAAGAACTCTGTTAATCGATAGAGGACTACGATTCAAATGCACAAACATTTATGAAGTATTAAAAATATTCTAAATAAAAAAGATTATATTTAGTCCTTGGCATACAAAAGGCCATCTGTGGATGTGGTTGCCAAGTTTTAATTATGGACTCTGAAATGAAACTAATTAAGCTCTGATCTGACTTTAGTGGGCACATACTATATTAACCATTCCTGTTTCCTCAGTTGAGTGCATATTGCAACTATACCTATTTTGGGAAGCTGTTACAATTTCTGATTAAGATAATTCCTACAAAGCATTTAGCATAATACCTGGATCATCATATGTCTAATCAAAGTTTAGCTTATATCTCCTTTTTGATGTCAATAATTCTCATGCTGGTCCTAGCTAGCTGAACCAAGACAGAAAGTATAAGTCAAATTGTGATGTTCACATTTTCATGACAAAAATAAATACATTCTCTGAAATATCAGTTAAATTGCATTATTAAAATTATTAACTCTATGGCCTATGCCAGATGGAAGGAATCTCTCCCATGAATCTCAATCCTTCCTGTCAACCACATGGTGTTCTGCTTTATTTCCCTAGCCCAGAGATCTGAGCTGGTATGCTTTTCCCAGTTGAGAATCTGCATATTCTTCCTCATGTGGCTTGGACTTTTCATTCCTACCTGCCGTGCAACATTTTCATGTTACATTGATATCGAAGCATTGAGGAGTCACATCTGAAGTGATAAATTTGCACCACAGAGGAGTCCAATCTGTCCTGTGTCACTGCCCGCATCCCATCATCGCATATTGGAACCAGGCATTGACTTTTAGAAGGTGCTCCCTACATTGATGCATTTGTGGATTTACCTTTAGAAAAGCTCCTCACAGGCAGGGATCCATGACCAGATAATGGGATCATTCATGCCGCCTGATTTATGCGGCGACTTGAACTGTATCATCAGGAAGCTCTTTCATTCCTTCCGCCAAGAACCACTCAGGTAGAAATGACTCACACCCTTTGAAGGAACAAGCCTGGAGAAACTATCATTCAAGACATGGAAAAAAGAATTCATTCACTAGTCTTCCTTATTCAGCCCTCCTCATAAATACATCTAATTGAAAATTTTTTCACTTGTTTTAATACGGGTCAACTCCTTTCCTGTGAATTTCTTGTTCTAATAATTCTGAGTGTTTTTCTTACTGGGAAGGAATATGATGCTTTGAAAAAGAACAGGAGTCAGAGTTGTGAAAACCTAGTCTTAAATCAAAATTCTGTGTCCCTCAACCATTGCAGTTCTTAGCCACTTAGTTATCCAATCATACACTTGTTTCTTTACCTGCAAATGGGAATTTTAATCTTTGTTTTATTAAGATCAGGTGGAAGATTAAATGTAAATATGTTTTAAAATGACTTTCTTGTCACTTAGGACCTGGTACAAATTGTGGTTGATTTCTTTTTGGGGAGAAACCTATATAGGAGTCAGTTAACTTTTAAATCTGCGTGGTGCTATAAGAAAAATGATACCTCCTGGGATTCTAGGAATAAAAACTGTCTACCTCCTACTTTCTATCTAACTCACCACACACATACACCTTATGGTAGAAAGGGTATAAAGAGAAAAATGGATAGCTATATTCATTATTAACGACAAGGCAGGAAGAGCAATGGAACAAATGGCTTTGGATTCTAACATCATGGCTTTGATCTTGTTGCTAAGAGTGAAGGGCACCATCTCTGATTTTGTTCAAACCTCTCCCTTTTCATTTTCAATATTTTAAAATTATCACATTTAATTTTCCTTCTGTAGTCACTCTTTTGTGTCCCCACTGCCGTTTCACAGTGGTGACTCTGTCTTATCTAACCTGAACTATCCTACAGCAGGGCCTTACCTGCTTTAGGTCCATTACATCAGAATTCTCCTTTAAAAACAAAAATCTGATCAAGTTGTTTATTAGTTTTCAACTCAGTGCAAAATTTCAGTTACTCTAAAGTCTCTTAAAATGGGGGTTACAAAGTACTTAATGAAATGGTCTTTCCTTGCATTTCTTGACTTGCCTTTCATCACACAATTTCTCAGGCTCTTCTCTTTGGGTTTACCAAATATTTACCCATCATATTTTTGCATCGAAATGCTTCTGAACAATTTTCTTGACATATCCATCCCTGTTCCCCAAGTACCACCTTATACATGTATCTTTGTCACTCCCTCACAATTGTTCAATACATAGATAGATAAATACCCAGACAGACAGAACTCACAACTATGTGAGAATTGCAAAATTATTGTGCTCCTAGTACTGAGAGTCTCTACCTCACATTCCTTTTCTCTTATTTTTTAAAACTTTACCACAGCACATTGGTGACAATAGTGAACTGATACTGTTTCAGTTAACTTTTTTGCTGCTGTGACCAAAAGACCTCACTGGATCAATTAGAGGAGGAAAAGTTTATTTGGGGGCACATGGTTTCACAGATTGCAGCCCATAGATGGTCAACTTCAATAATCTGGGTCAGAAAGGAGGAAGAACACCTTGACAGAGGGTATGGTAGAAGAAAGCAGCTCAAGATGTGAAACCAGGAAAGACAGAGAGAAAACTCCCCTCACTACAGACAAAATATAAACCTCCGGGGCACTTACCCAGGGACCCACCTCCTCCACTGCCACCCTACCTACGTATGGTTACTACTCAGTTAATCCCTATCTATGAGCAGATTAACATATGGATTAGGTTATGGCTCTCATAATCCAATCATTTCAGCTCTGATCCTTCTTGTATTGTCTCCCACGTGAGCTTTTGGGGGACAACTCACATCTAAGCCATCACATATATCAATACTCTATTATACAGTGATGTTCATATTTCATTTGGATTTTTATTGTTTCCTAATGTTCATTTCATATTTCAAAATCACATTACCTTTAATAGTCACATCTCCCTTGACCCTTTTTGGTTTTGAAAATTTTTCTCATTTTGTTTTTGAAGATTTTGACATTTTTCAGAGATTATCAAGCAGGTATTTTTGGTGTGTATTAAATCGGTATGTTTGACTCATGATTTCCCAATGATTAGAGTTGGGAAGAAATTTTTTTGGAGGAAAACCAAAGAGATAAGAAAATGCCATTGATATCACCTTATGTAAGGGAAGCACACAATCAAGGTGACTTTTCACTGTTCATGTTGACCTTAATTACCTGGCTTGGGAAAAGATTGACCGGTTATTTCCCTATGAAGTTATTCTCTTTTGTTCTCTGTGTCTACACGGTTTTCTCTGAAATAAGTCACTATGTATATATTCTTTACATAAGGAGTGGCAATTATGGTCTACTTCTTCTGTCCAAACTACTTAAATTATTTGAGATTATTTGAAATTCTGCCGAGGGATTTTTTTTTCTATTACACATTATTTATTCAACAATTTTTTTTATATAAGTATGGCCTCAAGATCTTCATTTTATATTTTGTGTTATAATGCAATATGTTAAATTTATTTTGTGGCTCAAATATTCCCATTTCATTCACTGGAAGTTTCTCTCAGTTGGCTACTACATCATTTTGATGATAATGTTTTCCACAAATAAAGACATTTCATTTATTTCTTTTCAATCTGCATACATCCTTTTTTCTTTTCTTGTCCTATTGCATCAGTTACAATCTCCAATAAGTTTTTGAATTGTAGTAATGTGCAAGGCCATTTGCATTTGTTTATAATCTTAAGGGAAAATATCTAGTTTTTCAATCCAAGGATTATGTTATTAGGAGATGTTTTTTATCAAGTTCTCAATTTTCCCTTTTTTATGAATTAAATAAGACCTCTTTTAAAATCAGACATGTTTGTTGAATTTTGTCACATGCCTTTCCTGTTCATATATGATTTTTTTCCTCTTCAGTTTATACATTATATGGATTGACCTTTAAATAGCAAGAAAACCAGCATCCCTAGGATAAACATGACTTGACTATTGTGTAAAATTCAATTTATTTTAGTTTCAATTTATGTTTTCTGGAAAATTTTTTGTGTCTAGTTCATGAGAAATTTCAATCAAAAGTTTGTCTTCCTTGTAATACCTTTGCAATTTTTCTCTATGACAATCTGTTTCGGTATTAGTATATGCCTGCCCTCACAGAATGACTGAAATAAAAGATTTTGCTTTTAATTTCTGACATTTATCATAGGGAATTGGCAGTGTTTTACTTTTACATGTTATGGAATTCACCAGTAAAGCTGCTTGGGTATGGTAATTTCCTTATTAGATAGTTATTCATTATTTGCTACTTTAATACATACAGGTATTTGTAAATTTTCTATTTTCCTTTGAGTAATTTTTGATAGTTTGTGGCTTTCAAAACTATGGTTGATTACATTGAAATTACCAAATTTATAAGAAAATAGTTGTTTATTGTATTTCATTATTAGCTTTTTACTTTCCCTGGGATTGATAATGATGACTGCTAATTTAATTTTTGGAAATCTCCTTCTACTTCTATTTAAAAAATATTTTTATTAGTTGTTGATGAATCTTTATTTATTTATTTGTATGCAGTGCTGAGAATCAAACCCAGTGCCTCACTCATGCTAGGCAAGTGCTCTACCACTGAGCCATAGTCTCAGCCTCTCTAATTTAATTTTGATATTGATAACTAAAATTTCCTTTTTTTACTTGATAAGCCTGGCTTGGGGTTTATGAACTTTATTGATTTTTGAAATAATTTGCTTCTGATTTCATTGGCTTTCACTTTAGTTTTCTCAAATATAATTGTTTAGTGCTCTCATTTTTATCATTCCCTTTCTTCTGCTTATTTTAGACATAAATATTTCTCTTTTCTCTTTAGTTTCCTGATGTAGAAACTTAGAACGTTGATATTAAATCTTTTTTCCTTTTTTATTATACTTTAACACTATAAACTTTCCTCAGGCATTGTTTTTACTATATTCCACTAATTTTGATAACTTGTATTATTATGTAACTTAAGGTATTTTAAAATTGCTCATAAAACTCCTACTTTACTATGTATTATTTATAAGTGTGTCATTAACCTGCAGATCTTTAGTGAATTTTGACATTTGTTTCTGTTACCAATTTATAGTTTAATGTACTTTTTGCCTGAGAATATACTTGGAATGATCTCTAATCTTTTAAAGTTGATAAAGTATAGTTCATGCTCCAGTTTGTGGTCTGTGTTGGTGGGGGTTCCATGTGAACTTCAGAAGAACTTTTGTCCTATTCTTGTGGGACAGATTGTTCTGCAAATGTCAAGTAGATGAAATTGATTGGTAGGACTGCTCAGTTCAAATCTGACCTTGATTTTTTTGCCTCTTTAATATGAACTTGTTTCAATTTCCTGTAACTTTTGAAGGACAATTCTCTGGTTATAAATTCTAAGTTAGTGTTTTGTTTTGTTTCCTCTCAAGAATATAAAAATGCCACTCACTATCTTGTTGCTTCTGGATTTCTGAATAGAAGTCACTATAATTCTTGCCCCTGTTCCTCTCTGGGGAGGGTGTCCTTCCACCCCTGCTCCAGCTTCATTCAGGAATTTCTATTTGTTTTTGCTTTTCTACATTTTGAATATGATACACACATTTGTGGCTTTTGTTTTTTTTGTTTGGATATTTATTCTGCTTTGTGATCTCTGGGCTTCCTGGATCTGTGATTTGGTGACTTGATTAATGATGGAATCTTCTCAGTCACAATTACATCAAATATTTCTTTGTTCTATTTTCTCTCTCTTTCTTTCTTCTGATAGTCCAATGATGCTCTTGTTACATCTTTTGCATTAGTAACACACTCTTTCACCTCTTTACAGAGGCAGCATACATCTTTTCTCCTCATCTTAGGGTTCCATCTTAATGCTACATGGAAGATTCCCTCAGTGCCCAAATAAACACGACTCAGAAATACAAAGGAGATAATGTCACTTGGACTTAAGGTCTGATGCATGAGGGATGTGCGGGCTCACATTATTTTTTTTTTTTTGAACTAGGGATTGAACTCAGGGACACTTGGCCACTGAGCCACATCCCCAGCCCTATTTTGTATTTTATTTAGAGACAGGGTCTCACTGAGTTGCTTAGGGCCTTGCCAAGTTGCTGAGGCTGGCTTTGAACTCACGATCCTCCTGACTCAGCCTCCCAAGTCGCTTGGATTACAGGCGTGCATCACCATGCCCGGCTTCACATATTCTTTATCTTGCCTTAACCTGGAAAGACTGTTCTAAGATACACTGCTTAAGCAGAGTCTCAGGAGGCTGTGCCATGATACCTTGGCTCTTCTCCTTCTCTACCTTATTATTCTTTTCCTTTATTTCTGTTCCCCAGAATTATAGCTTCTTTTCTTCCAGCTCCAGTTTCTCATTACTGAAGATAAAAAGGGAATTATTGCAATTATAAATAGAAAACAAGTTGCAGTGATTGTTAAGGGCCAGGAATTATTCTAAGTGTGTGTGTGTGTGTGTGTGTGTGTGTGTGAGAGAGAGAGAGAGAGAGAGAGAGAGAGAGTGTAGGTAAAAGAAAAGGGAGAGGCAAGAAAGGGAGACATTTTAAGATGAAATCTAGGAATCTATCTAAAATTTATCTATCTCTATACATGTGCATGCATACTTATTTTATTCTTTGAAAAACTCTATGCAATCCTAATTATTATCCCACTTTACAGATTAAAAGGGAATCTTAGGGAAGCTATATAGCACAATTGAGCCCTGTAACTAGCAACTAACAAATCTGGGGTTCAAATCTAGGCATCAGGGCTAGAATGCGTACTGTTAATTGCTTTATCAGGTTGGCCTACGGTTAGGAGAAATATTCAACCTGATGAAGGAGAGGTGAGAGACTAAAAAGGAAAGGTAAGCTTACTGAAAAACCAGTTGGAAGGTTAGTTAGAAATTATTTGCACATTAGAGTCCAGAAATGATGTGCAAGCTAGTATTCAGCATGGGAAAACACCTTGGAGTGATTAGCAGAATGTGCGTGCCACAGTGGCTTTTGACATCATTAAAATCATTGATGTGAGGACCTTACCATGAATTTAGAACATCCTCATTTAATATGTGGAAACTGGGATACACCAAGTAAAATGCTTGACCTGGTTCAGTCCTTGTTAAAATAGCAACTTAGTTATAAATACATTCTATTTACCCTGGGAGAGTAGCTCAGTGTCAAAGCGCATGCTCATGAGGTCCTGAGTGAAATCCCCAGATCTAAAAACAAATGGTTTTAATCAGCAATAGCTGATGATTTCTTCTAGAATAATCACAAAAAGATTGTACATTATTTCTTTTTTACATCCTTCAAGAGTTTAAGTAACTTAAAGACTCTGAAAGTTCACTGGAGGCTTAATACAATGTTTTGGATTGTCAATCGTCCATGATGATAAGAAAAGTCACTACTTTTTTAACTTGATTCTTAGGGAGTTTTTTAGCTCTTAAGAAAAAAATTCAAGAAACATAAAAGATGAGCAAAGCAAAAGAGAATGCCCACAATGCATTGCATGGATATTGATCATTAGCTCACTTTGCTTTTGTCCATCGCTGTGAAAGAAAGGAGTCACTGAAGGAGTGAGGCTAAATGCCTGGCATTTGAATTAGTCTATTTAATTTATTTAATTCTGTAAATAGCATTTATTGATCACTTAATATAGGTAGAATCTGGACCAATCTTTGAAAAATGTGAGATGAAAAATAAATTCCTTCCATCCTAAAGAATTGCAGGGCTGGGGATATAGCTCAGTTGGAAAACTACCCCATTCACAATAACCTCAAAAAAAAAAAAAAAAAAAACTTGGGAATCAATCTAACAAAAGAAGTGAAAGACCTCTGCAATGAGAATTACAGAACACTAAAGAAAGAAGTTAAAGAGAATCTGAGAAGATGGAAAGATCT
>JAJEJO010001673.1:160045-187165 GCA_020662805.1 Glaucomys volans
AGACTGTCATGCTAAGTGAGATTAGCCAATAACAAAAATCCAAAGGCTGAATGATCTCTCTGATAAGTGAATGATGATGCATAATGTGGGGTGGAATGATGGCAAGAATGGAGAAAGGATAGAGAACATAGAGGGAAGGGAGGGGTGGGGTTGAGGTTGGGGGGTAAGAATAATAACAGTATGTGTGACAGACATCATTGCCTTGTGTACATGTATGAATGCACAGATGGGGTGACTCTACTTTGTGTACAACCAGAAAAACAATTGCTGTACTCCATTTGCGTTCAAGGAATCAAAAAATTTAATTAAAAAAAAGGAATTGCATAGTTAGGACACAGAAACGTACACAACAGTTATCATGGTAAATTACAACAAGTTCCAAACCATATATTACTAAGTGATTCAGAAAAAACTGAGGAAGGAACACATAGTAACCTGGAATATAGACAGTAAGAGACAAATCAGAAAGTAGGGGTATTCTGATTGATTTTAATAGGTAAAAGACACATACCCAGCAGAAAAAGGACAAGAGATTTTTAGTAAGGGTACGCATGGAAAATCAGTGGTTTTTGTTATGTTTATTAAACTCTAGAAATTTTCACTTATTCAGGGAATAAATACAATGATTTGACTGCTATAGTAAAAGGTAAACAAAACATGTCTTCATTGAAAATATTTTGATACAAACATTCTCATTATCCATGCATACCTCTCAAAGACCTGGAGGGTGTCCTTTATATTGTTGATATGGTTTGTTAGTGGTGTTCATTTGGTGGTAATGATATTTATGTTTTTTGAAGCTCTTCATGAATTTTTCTGCTTCAGTGAGTGATAGCTTTCTATGTGTTATACGGCTTCTCATTAATGTAATTCATGTTCCATCATATTACTTGTGCCTTGTACGTGTTTGACAAATATTTATTAAAACAATGAATTGCTCAGTCAATGTAATTTCAGAAGCATTCTTCCATATTGTTCAAAGTCTTCTCTCTTTTTTATAACAAATGAGAAGACTGTAAACTATCTCAGGATGAGAGGAAATACATTTCATCATAACGTGGAGAAGCCCCATGTACTATTTGGCTATGTCCAAATAGAAAATTTGAACTTGGACAACTGGAACTCCCCCGTTCATAGGCTCTCACTTCACTTACTTCCCTTTGATTCTATTTCATCTTTCTCTTTCCACTCTTCTTTCACATTGATTTTTTTCTTTTCTTTTCTTTTTTTGGTGTGGGTGTGTGGGTGTGTGTGCCAGGAATTGAACCCAGATATGCTTAACATCAACCTTTTTAAAATTTTTTTTTTTTTTTCTTGTGAAACAGGGTCTCACTAAGTTGCTGAGGTTGGTTTTGAACTTGTGATCTTCCTGCTTCAGTCTCCTGAGTTGCTGGGATTACAGGTGTGGCCCAGTGATTTTATTCTTTAATAGCAGACTTCTTAAGTCTAGTTAGAGAGCCTCCAAAAATTTCACACCAAGTTAGGGAATTGCTCACTAAGCACAAGGCATAATGTTTATTATTATATCTACCTGCCAAGTCTTTGAAAAGAGAGCTTGGGCCAGAACTGTTGGTAGATAGGCAAGGAACTGTGTTAGATAGTACATGGGAAGAGGATTAGTTTCCTAAAGGAAGGATGAATGCTGGCAGAATTGATTTTCTTTACCAACTATGTGTAAGATTCACTACCTGAGAGAGTCACTGGGGTCTGATTACGTGAATCTGGGTCATCACAGGAAAATTAATTGCCCATTTCTCTAACATGGGCAAGAATAAGGAAGTTCTTAACCTCTACAAAATAACTAACAGATGCTCATATTCATGCTCACCACCTATAATTGGACTCCTCCAGATTGCAGCAAATTCTTGAGGGATTGTTATTTTTCCTTTGTCAAAACAAGCTAGTCATAGACAGAGCCCCTAATTCTTCCCTAGTCATCTGTGATTGTGGAAACTTAAATGTTTAGGAGTTTGACTTTCTCAGGTGTAGTAAGACTTCTGAACTTGCATTGTGAATTTTATGCAGTCCCAGGCAGCACAAATGTGCCTGGGATTTGAGTGAGTGCAAGTCTACAGCTGAAACCCCTAAAAATATATACGATCTTGCATATTATTAATTTAATCAGGTCAACTGTCAGTCAGACAATCATCCAACCACATCAGGAAGTGCATTAGGCAGTGTGCAACTTGTTGTCCCCGACACTTTGCTACTCAACTAGCCATCCATGCAGCTACCCAACCAGTCAGCTAGCAAGTTAACTCCTGATCAAGCGAGGATTTGAGCAAGTGGATGAGTCTCTCCCATCAGGTTGCTGGTCAGGCATCCAAACTGTTTGCCAATCAATCATCCATTCTGACAGCTACAGGGAGGAGGATTGCCTGGCAAGGATTTGAGGAGAGAGCATGTATAAAATATATACAATCTATCCTCAAATACACACATACAAACACACATTAGTCTTTACTGATAAATAATCTTAATTTTTTTTTTACATTTTTCATGAGCAAACAATATCATTCCATTATAGATGTTTCAACTACTATTTCAGATAGCACCATACTGTGATTTTTTTTGATAATTAGAATGGATGCTATTCTGCAAAACGTTCATTAGAATCAGCAGATTTATAGAATTCATCTCCAAATACAGGAATTCTTACTTCAGGAAGACCCCATTCACTGAGGAAAAAAAGGGGAAGTAATACAAAATTATCTGTTTAATACCATAAGTCTCTTACCTATTCATGTAGTTAGTATTTCTTAAATACGTTCTGAAAACAAAAAAAATTTGCTTTTCAGATATTATGAACTTAAGAATTTGAGGTAATATAGGTATATATTTCCCAGTTATTTAAATAAATGAGCTATCCATGTTGAAATAGAAGACTCAGATTTTCTTTTTAGATTCATTCATTCTAGAATGGATAGTGTTAAAAATATCAAATTATAAAAAGAACAATAAACATGAAACATTGCTCTGAAAGAGACTGTGGACTTTGACCTTGGTGACAATCAGTAATGGTTCTACTTCTGTAAAAAGGACAAATCTTTACACTATCAGCTAGGAGGATTTCAGGAGAAAAGGATGGTGCTGAGCTGTGTTTTGAGGAGTAGAAATTGTCTTTTCCTTTGTTATGGAGAGCGGATTCAAGTCAGAGAGAGTAGGTCCTCTGCGAAGTGTGCGGGGCACTTTCAGAGAAATACCATTTGCTCTGATTTTGTGGATCAGTCTACATGAGTTATGGAAAACAGGACAAGGCTGCAGAAGTGGGTGAAGTCTTGTCATGTTCTTTTGTGAAGTTCATCCTAAAAGTTGCAGGTGAGCTCTGGGAGGAGTTCCTTAAACAGAGAGCAGGGATCTGTGCTCATCCACAGTGATAGTTTCTAGAGAGCTACATATGTGTTCTTGGACAATGGTCTTCAAAATATATTTTTTTTAATTTTTATTTTTACAGACTTCATTTTGATTCATTGTGCATATATGGCATACAAATTTTCATTTCTATGGTTGTGCATGATGTACATTCATATCATTCTTGTTAACCACACATATACGTAGGATAATGATGTCTGCCTCATTCCACCATTTTTCATACCCCATCCCCTCACCCTCTCATTTCCCTCTACATAATCTAAAGTTCTCCATTCAAAATATTTTGTTTATGTGTTTCAAAATAAAATTTTAAAACTTCACACATTTTCATTTATTTAAATTGACAAATCACATTTCATTTTAAGTGAAGATAGTCGCAAGTGTTGTAATTCCTAACGCATAAGACATTTAGATTATTGTAAAACAATATATCCAATGAAATCCCATAGCAAGTTAACAGCCACCATCAGTTACTTTATAAATGTAAAAAATTCTCTTTTTAAGCATAAATGTTAGAGCAAATTTTTCTTATTTAAACTTGCCTCCTTTTACTTCAAAAAATGTATCTCACTGTCATTGTTTATCCTGAAAAGCATTTTATTTTTTACCATATCCATAAAGCCTGACAATAAAATGCAAATATTTTTATAAATTATGCACATAAAATAATATTTATAGGTTACAACATCTTGTGTACAAAAAGCCTCAATTTAAAATAATGTGTGTTAATATTATATTATCATTAATATTGGTGTACTTTTCTCATAAATTTATTAATCATAAAATAATTTTAAATAGCTCTCTTATTAATCTGACAGATATATCAAATTGATCACAAATTCACAGAACAGTTCTCATTTGCGGGTTTAGACAGAGAGCAAAACCAGATGTGTTGTTTTTTAATCCAGAGATAAATCTTGAGTACTCATATACAATATAAGTAAAGGGAATATAAATTTTTGCCAAATAAAAATCACTTAATGCTGTAAGCTCTTTTCAAATTGCAAGTCAAAAATCTCATAATTACCTACCATCAAATTTTTCTTCAATTATCTCCCAGCAGACACATCAATCACATACTTCTATAATTTTGTTGAAGAAAACTACTGAAAACTACTTGATTTTCAAATAAATATATTATTCCACTCAGTTGAGTCATTACTTCCCTCAGTGTCTGGGAAGTTCATCAAAAGGAATTAATTAAGCCTTCACAAATTGTTGTGGACTTATTCTGAGATTTTTCCACTTAGAGCATCTTTGTCTATCCTTTCATAACCCAAAATAGTTCAATGACATGAAATATCATTGACTTAAATATATATATACCAAAATTACATGAATATACATGATACAATTACTTTTGAATTGAAGTATAACTTAAAAGCAATGAAGTGCATAAACATTTAGTTCAAATCTTAATGCATTTCATATTATCTAAGCAAAGTCATATATCTATAGATTATGCAGATTATGGATTATGTAGATCGACTCAGTACTCCTCTCTTTTGACCTCTTTTACCATGATCTAAAAGCAACACTGAGGTACAATAGAAGGTTTTTTCCAAGAAGGGTGCTGGGCTAATTGCACAATCATAAGAGAAAAAAGAAGTAGGTCTCTATCTTTACCACATACCACAAAAATTAACTCTAGATGTAGTACGGAGCTATATATGAAAGAGGGAATAGTGCAGTATGTTATAATCTGCCTAAAGGAACATCATTATTACTTTGGAGAAGACAAAGATTTTTCTAAACTGGACAATGAAGATGATAAACAGGAAAAAATAAAATCTATATATCAGACTATATTAAAGTTGAGAATTTAAGTTTATTGAAAGGATCCATGAAGAGAGTGGGTAATCCAGTGGAATGAGGGAAGGTATTCACAATACATATATGCAGAATGGATAAAAAGAACTCCTACAAATTCATTAAAAAAAAATAGGTAACTCAATAGAAAAGTAGGTCTAATACCTGAAGGCACTTCACACAGGTGGAGATTCAAACGGCTGATTGAAGGGATGATGGAGGTCAACCCATTAGTCAGCAGAGAAATGCATATCAAAACTGACACGTGGCACTACCTCACCCCTCAGAAAGACTGTAATGAGTGATACCAAAGTCCAAGTCCTGGTGATGAGGAGGCCATCTGGAGTTCTCCTGACTTTAGCCTTGCAAAACTGGCAATTTCTTATGAAGTTGCACATACCTTATTACTCAAAAATTCCAGTTTTAGTTATATACTGAACAGTATTCCTATATTATTTTTTGAAAAGAGTTTTTTCTATCCCCTCCTTATTACTTTGGTGGCTCCATTGTAAATCAAGTAACTGTGTTTTTGGGTGTATTTCTGGGTCCCTTTGACCTTTTTGGTTGTTCCTAAGACAGCATCATACTTTCTTTCTTACTGTACTGTTTCATTAGGTCTTAAAATCAGCCACTGTAAACCCTTCTCTTTTTTCTTCTTTGAGATTCTTTATCCTTTGGTTTTCTAAACAAAATCTTAAAACCTTTTGGTAAAGTTTTATAAACAGACCAAAAAACTCCTACTACTCTTTTGATCCGTTTTGATCCTATTGATAAATCTGGTAAGAATTAAAATCTGACCAATTTGGGTCTTCCAAATGGAAAAGGTACATTTCACAGTTTCCTATATCTTTAGAGTAATATGGACCTCCATGTTATTTCTTAAAACTTTGCTAATAACTTGAATCACAAAATTATATGCGCATTCTTTATACCTGCCTATATAGCTATGAATACAAGATGTCCATAGAAAATTAAAACTTATTCTTTCCATTTTTTTCTTTCAGAGAATCTATATTTGTTTGTTTTTCTCTTTGTTTTTCTTCTTTCTTTTAGCTCCATTAAATTTGCCCATCTAAATCCCTTAACTGTTTTGGTACTAATTTCATTCAAAATAATAAAGGTTCAAGACCGGCCATTAGCATTCTTTCCAGGGCTAGGAAACAATCCACATTTGTGTTTGCAGTAGAGAGTTATAAATTACATTGAAATATCATTCAGTTAGAGTCATTCTCCAAGATTGTAAAGAGATGGATGGTCTCCAGGGGAGGGTTGTCATAAAAAGGAAAATCAAACCAGCTGAATAATACAATAAGTCTCTATATAAAGCTGGCTCAGCCAAGCAGGGCTAGGAAAGGTGGCAGCCTTTGAGGAGATGGCTGACAGCTTTCATTTGTCGAGGATCAGATCTTGCCCCGGTGTCACATGTCATATTTCTCCAGCACCCCTTTGGTGTTCTACAGGCACCCTGTCCAGCTGCTGTCAGGGGAATACGAGGGACTGCCAGTTCAGGGCTAAGTCAAGTGTATGAAAAGCCACCATTGTCTCTGCTCCCTCCTGCTGCAAGGGTCACAGTCTCTCCAGCCGATTTACTGATCATGTAGAATAAAAGTGACACCAGCATAAATGTCTGACTTTTCTTTTTCCCAGAGTCTTTCCCTATCTTCCTTCTTAGTTCTTTTTCCCATTCATATTGAAGTTTCTTTAGTTCCCTTTCATTTTTTTTTTTTTTTTGAACCGGGGATTGAACTCAGGGACACTTGGCCACTGAGCCACATCCCCAGTCCTATTTTGTATTTTATTTAGAGACAGGGTCTCACTGAGTTGCTTAGGGCCTCGCTAAGTTGCTGAGGTTGGCTTTGAACTCGCGATCCTCCTGACTCAGCCTCCCAAGTCGCTTGGATTACAGGCGTGCGCCACCACGCCCGGCTCCCTTTCATTTTTGATGTGTTTCCCTCCCTAGTTCAGCCCATCTGCCCGTTCTTTTCTTCACACCTTCTCCTTACAAACAGATGCAGTTTCCTCTGCATCTGTGTTTCCTCTGTGCTTATTTTTTGTGAATTTGGTATCATTTGAGCCAATGGGAGGAGATCTATCCAAAAGGTTTACGCCTGCTTCCTTGGCTTTCTTAAGAAGAATTCCCTTGACTTCTTCATTCAGTTATTTTCTTACTCCCTCTTTTTCTTTTGTGTGGGTGTGAGTGTGTGTGTGTGTGTGTGTGTGTGTGTGTGTGTGTGCTTTTTCCATGTTAAAACAATGTGCTAGACACCAAGTACTGAAAAATAGGCAAGTTCATTTCCTACCTAGAGCATTTAACCACAGTCTTTTGTCTTGACAATTAGAAGCTCCAACCCAGGTACTGATAATGAATCCAAGGACTTCACAGTAAATATCATACAGTTGATACATAAACTGGAAACATGATATTCCGAGCTTTACAAGTATTTCTATAAAAACATATGGATAGGTGCTTCAAATAAATTTTATGATTGTTCTTCAAGGAAGCAAGAATCCAGGATTTGGTTCAATATGAGTTTCCAAAACCTGGGTCTCTATGCAAATACATTGGGCTCTCAGCTGATTTTTTTTCCTGATTCTACTATTTTCTTTCTTTGGTTCCAAACTTAATCACCGGAAGTGTTATTAAAATTTTCAAAATTATGTCAATAAACATGTTTGAGCCATAAAGTAAAGCAAGCAAACAAAAACACAGCTTGGTCATATCTACTTTATGAAAGGAATCAGATATCCTACCACTTGTCCTCATCGTACTTGATATGGACTGTATGTGATTGCTTATCTTATGCACACACAAACATACTACGTGCATATATCCACATACATGTGTGTAATGTACATATATATAGTACAAAATTCTCTGTACATGAATATTTTGAGAAATATTAGAGATGAAGGATAGAATAAATAATATTGAAATAATGTACTTTTCATTGTACTGTTTTTATAAATTATATTTTTAAATAGCAGAAGGGTGATGTTCAAATTATAAGCATTGGGACTATGTTTTAAATGCTATATTGCCTTGAGAAAATTGCAGAAACCTTCTCAGCAGTAGGTTTGCATTTATTCTCCACACATTCCTTAAAAGTTTGAGCAAGTTAAAGCAACCTTTTAAAAATCTTTGTAAGCCATAAAATTATTATCATCATCTATGTAAATAAAAATGATTTTTTTGCAAAAATATTTGGGATGACATTTGAGAATACGGCATTGGAAGTAATCGATCTGGTATACTTATGCCAAATTTAAAACCTTAAGCATTTTTCTCAGGACTAAGATTTGAATATTTCCTCTTTATCAATTAAGCCTAATACATTTTTACAGATGCTGTCAAAAGGCATGAAACTCCTTGGTCAGAGATTAAAAACTGCAACAACAACAAAAACTTCATTTCCTATAGCCAATGAGTGTTAGCTGTTTGGGACAGTTTCACTTACCCCAAAATTGATACAGAAGGCCTTCACAGCTGCCTGCACACACAGCCAATTGCATTGTGAAAGAGGAACACTGAGACTCAAAATCCTCCATTCTCTAGCAAGCAGGAAGCAAGTGAACCTTTGTCTCTGCAGTAGATATTACCTCATCATGTCCTTGCTTGCTGAAACATCACCCACGACTCTCAGCAAAGGCCCCATAAAGAGTGGTCAAGTCATCAGATGGTGGCATCAGCAGCATTGGAGAGAGAGACCCATAGAGAGGATTTCTCAGGGATTTTTCTTATAACTTTTGTACTTCTTTTCAGAGAAAAGTAATTTGAGGTTCTCTGTAACTTAGCATCTTCGAAATCATGGTCTTTGCTTTTATATTTTAAACCTAGACTCCATGTAAAAATTGTCTTTCAGTCAAGTTAGATTCAGAGTCCACTGACATTGACCTGATGTCTTCTATGTGTCTACTACAGATCTGGGTTGCTTTATTACATCAGGGACGGCTCAGTGCTAAGCAAACATTCCAACAGAAAGTCTTCTTAAGGCTGCTTTCAACAGCACTGGGTGAGAGGAGGCAAGGCCACAAGGAAGCCATTGTCTACAGTGATCAATTTCAGATGGTTTCAAAATGCCCCTGGTGATATCATTCTCACCATCTCACAGTGTTTTGCTAGTTATTAGGAAGAAGGCATTAAATCATCTGGTCAGTGGAGCTGCTCTCTTCTTTGTAACTCATATGAATGTACTATCTACAGGAAAGAATTATTTAATCACTTTGATGCCATTCTCACAGCCACATAAAGCTCAGCCACATTCGTTAGATTTATATTACAAATGTTGCAGCATCTGTTTATTCACATAAAGCAAAATTGTTAAGAAATACACTTCTTTCTTTCTTACCTCCCACCCTCCCTCCCTCTTTCCTTCCTTCCTTTCCTCCTTTCCTCCTTCCTTTTTCTTTCTTTCTTGGTACTGGAGATTTAACCCACAGGCTCTTTACCACTGAATCATATCCCCAGCTCTTTTTATTTTTCATGTTGAGACAGAATCTCAATAAGTTACTTAGGGCCTCACTGTGTTGATGAGACTGGCCTCCAACTTGTGATCCTCGGGTCTCAACCTCACCTGTTATCCACTGGGATAACAGGTGTGTGCCACTCTGCCTGGCTCACAACCTCTATCTTAATGCACTCATGCAAACACATGTGCACATGCTTATGCACCACACACATATGAGCATAAATCACCTTCTTTCTATGTCTGTCACCCTTCCAAATATCATTTTTCCCAGCAAGAGCTACCGACAGTATTAACCAACAAACTCAATTATGATTCTCACTCTGGTTTACTCCATTCATTATCATAATCCTAAGATTGACCTTCAAAATCTAAATACACTATTTTATGATAAAGTGCTACAATGATTTTCCAATTTGGGGGTGTTTGATTAAAAAACTGGAAATCCATATGCAGCAAAATGAAACTAAACCCATATTTCTCACCCTGTGCAAAACTCAACTCAAAATGGATCAAGGACCTAGGAATTAGACTAGAGACCCTGCACCTAATAGAAGAGAAAATAGGTCCAAATCTCCATCATGTTGGCCTAGGACCAGATTTCCTTAACATGACTCCCAAAGTGCAAGAAATAAAAGCAGGAATCAATGATTGGGATAGAATCAAACTAAAAAGCTTTTTCTCAGCAAAAGAAACAATCAGCAATGTGAAGAGAGAGCCTTCAGAGTGGGAGAAAATCTTTGCCACACACACTTCAGATAGAGCACTAATCTTCAGAATCTACAAAGTACTAAAAAATCTTTACACCAAGAATACTAATAACCCAATCAATAAATGGGCCAAGGAAATGAACAGACACTTTACAGAGGAAGATCTACAAGCAATCAATAGATTTATGAAAAAATGTTCAACATCCCTAGTTATAAGAAATCAAAACCACCTTAAGATTTCATCTTATCCCAATTAGAATGTCTTTTATTAAGAATACAGGCAACAACAGGTGTTGGCGAGGATATGGGGAAAAGGGTACACTCATACATTGCTGGTGGGATTGCAAATTAGCGCAACCACTCTGGAAAGCAGTGTGGAGATTCCTTAGAAAACTTGGAATGGATCCACCATTTGACCCTGCTATCCCACTCCTTGGCCTATACCCAAAGGATGTAAAATCAGATTACTACAGTGATGCAGCCACATCAATGTTCATAGCTGCTCAATTCACAATAGCTAGATTGTGGAACCAACCCAGTTGCCCTTCAGTTGATGAATGGATAAAGAAAGTGTGGTATATATATACAATGGAATATTACTCAGCCATAAAGAAGAATAAAATTATGGCATTGCAGGTAAATGGATGATGTTGGAGACTGTCATGCTAAGTGAGATTAACCAATCCTAAAAATCCAAAGGCTGAATGATCTCTCTGATAAGTGAATGATGATGCATAATGCGGGGTGGAAGGGAGGCAAGAATGGAGGAAGGATAGACTGCATAGAGGGAAGGGAGGGGTAGGGTTGGTGTGGGGGGTAATAATAATAACAGAATGAGACAGACATCATTGCCCTGTGTACATGTATGAATGCACAGATGATGTGACTCTACTTTGTGTACAACCAGAGAAACAACAGCTGTACTCCATTTGGGTACAATGAATCAAAATAAATAAATTAAAATAAATAAATAAATAAATAAATAAAAACTCCTTAGCAAAATTTACAGTATTCTGGATTTTCTATACTAGAAGTCTGTCTGAGAATTACAGACTATAAGAAAAATAAATTTATAACTTTATTTTTAAATAAATTTATATTGGAGTATAGACATACATGTTCATTTTTGTGTTATATGTGGGTAATTTTGCAATTGAGTAGTTGGGACAGAAACTGTATGATCTGCAAAGTAAAAAATTACTATATTTTCTTATTTTTATCTGTTACTGCATCATCAATTACTGCACAATTCTCACCTTATAATAATATCACTCGGTCTCCCTATACTCAAGTCAGCAATGGAAAATGTTCTGCTAGTTAAATCCCCTTGTATTAGAAATCTCTGAAGTCCTCAATTCCTGACTTCTAGAACCAATATTTAAAGGTTTTTGAGATAGGTAAGATGTGGAGGATAGCTTCTCTGACTTGAGGCAATTTGACTTTTGAATTTAAACTATATTTGAAGTTTAATATTTGGAGAAAATATTAATTTAATATTTGGAAAAGAGTTCAATACAATTGTTTCTGGAAATCATGGGGGGAATCTTAGTATTCTACATACAAAAATGTTTGCTGACCTTGATCTAGTTCTTGCTTTCCAATACAGAAATACCTCAAACTGGGAGCCCCTTCTCCCTGGGTTCCAGACACATTGGCTTTTACTTAGCTGTCATACTAAACAACTCTCTCCTTCCATGATCCTTTTTATATGCCATTTTCACTGCTCAGAACAGTTCTCTCCAATCTGTATCTCAGTAACTCACTTCCTTTTTACCTATGACCTTGGAGACTCTCCATAACAGATGTTCCAGACCTGTGGTCAGGCTCTCAGGCCTTCGGAAACCTGGAACTTCATGCTTCTCTACTTTTTAGAAATTTAAATTGTCACAGCTGTAATTTTATATTTGTTATGTGATCATTTGGTGTGGTTACACAGTGTCCTAGTTTTCCTGGGGAGTTCCTGGATGTGGACTTTCAACATATAACCTAGTCAATCTCAGTCAAAAAGAAGAGTTATCCATTGTATTATTTGATGAATATTAATATCAAACTTGCCTTCTGTTTTCTAAACTGTGTGAATTATATTTTTTGAATTTTCCAACTGCCTATATATTTGGGGGAGGTACTGGAAATTGAACTCAGGGGCACTCAGCCACTGAGCCACATCCCCAGTCCTATTTTGTATTTTATTTAGAGACAGGGTCTCACTGAGTTGCTTAGCGCCTCACCTTTGCTGAGCCTGGCTTTGAACTTGTAATCCTCCTGCCTCAGCCTCTGGAGCCACTGGGATTATAGGCATGCACCATCTGGCTTAGTCATATATATTTTTTCTTATAGCAGGTGGTGAATAAACAAGAAGCTGTTTTTAATTAAATCATTTTTAAAAATGGACATAGATATCTTGTTAGTATCTTCATAGACTACAAGGTGCTTATTTTTTCACATTTATTTGATGAAAACATTGATTTCCCAACTATACTTCCTACATAGGCACCCCTATGAATATCTGCAAATGGTTTAATGAAACATGGAATTTAAATTTTAAAGTGAAATCAATTAAATATTCAAATACAAATGGCAGTTAGTGAAGAAGGAATATAAGGTTTACAACTTAGTTATCTATAATTGTAATCCCAACCTGTCCTCTCCCTAACTTAAGGCTTTAGGAACCTTATATAATACCTTGTTCAGTTTGAGCTAATGAAACAGAATACTATTCATTGGGTGGCTTATATAACAAACATCGGTTTCTCTCAGCAAAGGGACTGACAAATTAGGACTCTGGTTCATAAATGGTTATTTTCTTGGTGTGCTTTCTCATTGCAGAAAAGCAGGGAGACTTCTGCGTGCTCTAAGTGTCCTATGCTACCCAGGGGGGCTCCATCTTCTAGACATACTCACTCCTTAAAAGTTCCATCTCCAAGTATTATCACGTTGGGGGTTGGGATTTCAGTACACAAGTCTGGGGGCACATAAACTTTCAATCCCTAACAGGCAAGATCTCCAAACCATATTTCAGTTATCTGCCATGGGCAAAATAACGTCTACCCAGAAGAGCTTTTGTGAACAATAAATAAAGCATCATACCATAAGCCTAGGAAACACGAGTAATTTACCATCTATCAGATCAAGTATCTGCTTCCTATTTTAGGATGGCCCCATTCCTTCCATTCCTGATTGGCTTTCTGGAGAGTAGCTGCAGTTACTCCTTCTAGTCACATACCATCAGACAAACAAGGGATGAGAAGCAGCCACAGTGCTTGGGAGGGGCTGGAAACCGTTGTTTTATGTTCCGTAAACAACTCACTAACAGAAACCTGAATGTCATCAGCTAAGAGAGAGAGGACCCAAGGGCAAGTGCTTTCATTGGGGGCCCGCAAGGGTACTCAAACAAAAGGTGTGAAAGGATTTCACTGATGTGGTTGAATGTCACTAGGTCATGGTCTGGGGAAGCAAAAGAGGGGAACTTATGACTGTTAGCAACCTTATCACCCTGGTGTTCAGGGTTGGGTGTTCACAACCCATTCATGGGGATATTGAGGCAACAATAATATATGATGTTTTAAAAATTCGTAAGTCAAGAATACACAGTGTGATTGTCAGACAAAGTAGCAGAATAATTGGTTAAAATGACAGAAATGCAAATTTTTTGTTTTATAAAGAGCATAAATCATAGAAAGTGGAATTTATTGTGACACAGTAAAATTTGGAATATTACTTAACAATTCAAAAGGATCTCACTTGGATGAGTTTCAAGATTATTAGGCTGAGGGAAAATAACTCGCCTCAAGTATACATATTTGACTGAAGTCATACAGCATATTTATTTCAAGTTCCCAGGTGATGACTATTATTGTTTTATCACCTGTATTGCTGTACTGATTGTGCAAGTGCCAGAGAACTTTTGAAGAATTTCATGTTGGTGGGAGAATTGGTGATCATATCAGTCATTTTTTTGTCATTAATGTGAATGTCTGAAATAATCCACTTAAAGAGGTTTATTGGGGTTCACACTTTCAGAGGTTCCAGGCCAGCAATGATTGTCCCTGCTGCTTTTAGGCCTGTGTTGAGGCAGCACATCATGACAGCAGTATGTGGCAGAGCAAAGCCACTCACCTCATGGTGTCCCATGCAACAAAACAGAGAGGAAAGAGACTGAGGTCCTGCGATCTCCTCAAGGTCATGCCTAATGGTCCAGAGATTCCCACTGGGCCCTATCTCTTTTTTTTCTTTCTTTTTCTAAAATTTTAGAATTTTATTTGTTTTGATTAGTTGTACATGACAATAGAATGCATTATACATTTTGATAAATCATACATAAAAAGTGTAATCTCTCATTTGTTTGACTATACATATTACAGGATCACATTGGTCATGCAGTCATAAATGCACATGAGTTAATAATGTCTGTTTCACCCTACTATCATTCTTTCCCCCATACCCCTATTCCTCCCTTCACTCCCCTCTACCTAATATAAAGTGACTGTCTTCTTCCCTATCCTTCCCCATCCTCTTATTGTGAATTAGCTTCCACATATCAGAGAAAATATTCAGCCTTTGGCTTTTGGGTTTGGCTTATTTCATGTAGAGATAGCTGTACAACCTCCCAGGAGTGCAAGGATCAACCCCTCAACCAATGGGCCTTGGAGTGACATTCCAGATCCAAACAATAGCAGCATTCTAGTAGCATGATGTTTAAAACATCACCTTATCAGGGATGTCAAGTAGTTCAGGAGAAAAAGAAGTAGTGTAAGGAAACAGCAATTAATAAAACAAGGATAGGAGCCCAGAGATCCAGATACTATCTTGTGATGATGATCACACACACACACACACACACAAGAAGCTTATACACCGAGTACCCCAAAGTATATTCATTCCTGTAACATTCATATTGAAGCTGATGAAAGTAACTATGCTAAAGAGATATTTTAGTACGAATCAGTAGATTCACATGATTGATAGAAAGTTGGGCAATGACTAAGCCCAGATAATTTCAGCATTAAATGATGGATTTGATTCTTTCCTTGATGCATTTAAGATTTTATAGTATATCCAGGTAGAGATGTTTAGTATGGAGGAGGCTGTACTAGACAAATGTGCAGGAGGACCATCACTGGGAGACACATGCCCTCTAGATACTTGAATACTACCCGTGGGTGAATGTTCCCTTCTTTCCCTAACTCTATGCTCTGGGCTTTCATATATCACATTATATGACTTTGCTAATTCTTCTCAAAACACACAGAGATGCTATTTTATATTTTTATTTATATGGTATTGACTAATATCCTCCCAAGGAAACTGTAAGTTCTGCAATGGTTGGTAACTTTTCCAACATGTCCATTATTACATTAACAGCACCAGAGCAGTATCTAATGCTTATTATTTGTTGGATGAATAAATGAATGATGAATTGGAAAAAATTTAATATAAATGCAAAATTTCATTTAGATTGTTTCTTTTTTTGTAATGATGATGGTAAGGAAAAAAAAGAAGATATCGCCATAGCTCTGTACCAACAATATCCCTCTAGTGTCAGAAATGGTAGACTTTTTATTCTATCATTGTAAAATGGAAGTATCTCGAATTATAGTATCATAATCATTTTATCTTGTTTTATAACAAAAAGTAATATAAAACATCATAAAACTAAGAGTAAAACAAGTAGATTCCAGAAATATAGACTGCCCTATCACATATTACCATTATATACTGAAAACTTACTTGTGTTACAAGAAATCAACTTTTCTCAAAATATAAGGCTATAACTCTGGGGACAATTTAAGGAATAAATTTTAGAAGTAACATATGAATTGGCACAACGATAATATTAAATGTAATTTTCATATCCTTAATTATGCAAATCATAGAAGCAGATGTAAAAGAAAATTCGTATTGAGTAATATATGTTAGTAAGTTCATATTCAGTTCCTTAAAATCAAATGATATAACACAGTTTTATAGCCTTAAAAGTACTTTATTCTACGGAACACTGAACTAATGACCAGATAAAGAATTTTCTGCTAGCTTCAACTTAGCTCTGAAAAGTCATATCAATGTAATAAAATTATATTGCAACTTGTATTATTGATATTTGTGTTATTTCCTTTCTTTGAGTCATTTCTTTTTTATGTTCTTATGAAGACAAGATTCAAAAGAACAATATCATATCAGGCAACTATCCCTGGCAAATACATCTAGTGAGAATGAATAAGTGAGAAAAAAATAATGCATGAAATAACTTTAACCAAGTTCTTAAAAATGAGCCTGTACTTTTATCTAATCTACCTCTTCCATTCTTAGACCGAAGGAGCATGCTTTCAAAACCATGTATAATTAGTTGGTTGTGATACTAAGGATATAACTCAAGACATTGGCTGAACTAACTTTATCGTACTATGACAGTGAATGTGTGGGGCATGGCCAGACTTGGAGTGATTATTTTTTTCCTTGTGTTTTACTGGTACTTCTTTAAGGAAGGGAAGAAAATTAAGTAGCTGTCTCTCATGTTCTCACTTTAGCATTCATCTGCATCCCAAAAGGCAAGCACATTTCAAACTTCAAATAGATAAATGTTATCTCCCAGCAGGAGAGATATCTTACAAATTCATTATTGCAAGTAATATATACATCCTCTATGGAAGATGGTATGATCATTCCCCATTTATTCTGCAATCATTCACTCAATGCTTATTGAAAATAAGCAACTCTGTGCAAGACATTTCAAGATTGCAACACATGAAAATTCAAATAAAGAACAGAACAGCTTTGGGCTCTTTGGTTTCTGGTTCTACAAATAAGTAGCCTGGAAGTTGACACTGTATCCTAACATGTAAAACAAAGTGAACAGATTAACAAATGGACAAGTCTTCCAGAATGTGGAAGAGGAGAGAGAACTAAGGGCAAACACCTGCTTTGAAAATTGAAGAGACAGACAAATAAACATAGGAAGTAGCTCAGGGAAGAAGAGTAAGAATGAGAAGCCATCAGGAGAACCAGTGGTGGGTTAGGAAAAACAAATTTCTTTTTCCTCCATTCTTCTCTCACCTCCCCATCCCCATTATGTATCATCATCCACTTATCAGGGAAAACATTTGGCCTTTGGTTTGGTGGGATTGGCTTAGGTCACTTAGCATGATATTCTCCAATTCCATCCATTTATCTGCAAATGCCATAATATTATTCTTCTTTATGGGTGAATAATATTCTATGGTGTATATACACCACAGTTTCTTTATCCATTCATCTGCTGAAGGGCATCTAAGTTGGTTCCAATATCCAGCTATTGTGAGTTGAGCAGTTATAAACATTGATGTGGCTGTGTAGTATGCTAAATTTTTGAAGGCACAATTCAGACAACTCTGAGAACCAAAAGGTTCTTTCATGGAGGGCAGGAGCTTACACTCTTGTCAGTTTTATCTCCAGGACAAGGATTCTCACACTATCAGAGATTCTCACACTATCTCCAGATTCTCACACTATCAAAATTTCCTCCTGTAGTTTTGGAAAGAGGAGGAAAAAAACATTTTTAAATGCACTAGGACACTCTTTATTTCTTAACAAGACCTGAGCTAAGGAGAAACTAGTTCACCAAAACTTAAATTGCTGAAATCATATTAAAGCCTAATTGACCTGGGAAGAGGGAAACACCAACTCTAGTCCATTCTAGACAATCTGTCCCAACTACAGGAGAGGAAAAGAAGTGAGAAACATTTGCAAAGTTCACAATCCAGAGAAAGTTTCACTGAAAGTCTGAGACGTAACCACAGGGCTGAAGAATAGTTTCCCTCCCTCCCCCAACATCATCTCAACATTTTTTTAAAGCTTATCACATTCGTTACTTACTGTTATGTAATGTTTACTAAAGTCAGTTCCTTTTACCTGCCATATCCTTTCCAACTATGAAAAAATAAATGAAAGGAATACTAAAAAAGGAAAAGCACAATGTGAAAACAAGAACAGGCATCAGAACTCGACATGGCAGAAAGGTCAGACCTGTCTGACTGAGATGTGTTTTCCCTGGTACTGGGAATTGGACCCAGGGCTCTCCATTACTGAGCTATATCCTCAGTATTTTTTGTTTTATTATATTTTTGAGATAGAGAATCCCTAAGTTGTGGAAGTTGACCTCAAACTTGTGATCCTCTATCTCAGATTCATGAGTTGCTGGGACTCCACGGGTGTCTTACTGCACTTGGTCAGATTGGGAATTTAAAGCAACTGTGTTTGAACTGCTGTGGGGTCTGGTACATAAAGTGGACAGTATTGAAGAAGAAATGTGCAATGAAAGCCAAAAGAAGAAAATCCCAAGAAGGAACAAAAAAGAAATGCTAGAAGTCCAAAAACCTGTAGCAGATGAAGAACATCTTTGACAGAATTGTTAGTAGATTGTACCCACCTAAGAAAGAACCTCTGTGCTTGAGACTACCTCAGTGGAAACTTTCAAAACTGTGAGCAAAAACATGGGCTGAGAAAGAAAAAATCCAGGGACTAAGAAACACAAGCTGTAATATATCATAAAAGGAATACTAGAAGGAAAGGAAAGGGGAGGAATAGGAGAAATATTTGAAATAATATCAACAGACAATTTCTCCATATTAACATCAGACACCAAAAGACAGATCCAGAAATTTCAGAGGACACCAAATTTGGCAAGGCCCCCCCAAACACAACTAGGCACATCATTTTCAAGCTACATAATATCAATGCAAAAATATTCTGAAAGAAGACAAAGGGAAAATTTTTACTTTGGGGAAACAATATAAAAAGTCATTGTGATATCTTCTTTCAAGAGTAAGATATTGAAATTTTAAGAGAAAAAAAAAGCCCACCAACTTAATTTCTCTCTCCCATTCTTTACATCACTATTGTCACTATTTCACTTAAATATAAGGATATAAGTTTATATGTCACTGAATAAATTGAAGACATAATGTTATTAAGATAGTAATACGGCCTACATTGATTGACAGACTTAGTGAAATCTCTCTCAGAATGCCAGGTGAAGTCATTGTTAAAATATTTGTAAAAGTTTAATTCAGAAAATCGTATAGAATTTTGAGGAATATATAACAGCCAAAACAATCTTTAAAAAGAATAAAAGGGACATTCACACACTTTTTGTTTCCAAACTTATTAGAAGTCACATAATTGAGACAGGGCAGTACTGCCATAAGGACAACAAACAGATCAATAGGGCATAATTGAAATTCCAGAAATAGATCCAGACATGTACTGTGACTGATTTCCAAAAGAATGTCAAGAACATTCAAATAATGCTGAACAAAATATATGGTCACATACATCCATCACATAGCATGCAACAATGAACTCAAATAGACCAAACAGCGTTAAAGAGATAAAACTATGGAAGTCTTAGAATAACATATAGAGGTAAATGCTCATGACTTTGGACTTGACAAAGAGTCTTACCTTTGATACAACAGCATAAACAAGCAAAACTTAAATAGGATTGACACCCAGAATATATAAAGAAATTTCACAGGTTAAAAAGTAGAAGATCGGGGCTGTGGTTGTAGCTCCGTGATGGAGTGCTTGCCTAGCCTGTGTGAGGCACTGGACTTAATCCTCAGCACCACATAAAAATAAATCAGTTAATTAAATAAAGGTATAAAAATACAGGTATAAAAATACAATAACATTTAAAAAAAAACTAGAGGATAAGCCAAAAATATTTTAAGAAGCTATCAAGAAAGATGGTTGAAGGACAAATAAGTAAAGGACAAATAAGTAAATATTTAGGTAATTGCATATTGAAACTGCAATGAGATATGAGTATATAATCATTACAAAGGGTTAAATGAAAATAGTGGTAATTGCTAAAGTAAAAAACCTGACAATATCAAATGTTGACAAGGGTGAGGAAAACATGGAACACTTGTACATTCCCAGTAACAATGTGAAATAATAGTCATTTTGCATAGGATTTTGGCAGTTTCTTATAATATTGAAGTTTATTTTCCATGTGATGCGGCAATCCCACCCCTTGATCATTGCTCAGAAATGAATATCACAATAAGACATGTGTTTACGTGTGTGACATATATAAAAGAATGCTCATAGTGACTTCAAGGTAGGAGTTTAGGGACACCAAGATGCAGAGGCAGTACCGAAGAAAAATGCTAACCTGAGTGTAAGACTGAGGTATGACTCAGATGTCCCAATACCATGGCACTCCCACCAGGAAGGGCTTGTCACAATAGCAGCCCTCACCACAAGTTCTGTATTCCAATTAGGTGAAAATAAAGTAACCAAAGGGAAGAAATAGACCAACATCTTCAATGATGTCTGCAGGGAAGGGGGAAGGCACAGCTCAGCATATAAGACAGACTCGCCCACCCACAGGGACTGGAGCCACTCTCTCCAGTGGCCTGTTCCACCCTGCATTGCAGAGTGTATTTTCACTTTCAATTTTAATAAATCTAAGCTCTGTTTGTTACTTCTGCATGCCTTACTCAAAATTTTTTTTTCTGGATGCTAAGAAGCTAGACCCCCATCAGTATTGGTTTTATTCATAATAGTCTCAATTTATAAATAACTCACCCATCAATTGGTGAATTGGTTATAATACATGACCACCTGCTAGAGTGTTACTTAGCATGACTTAGCTGTACTTAGCATTACTTAAAATAAAAAAGAATGAAGAGCTAGAGCCTAAAACAACATGAATGGATTTTAAACATTGTGTGCTAAATGAAAAAAGCCAGACAGAAAAGGCTGCACTTTATATGAAACTTTAGCAACAATACAAAGCATGCCAACGATTGCTACAGGCAGGATATTGCCGCTTGACATGAGATTTTTGGGGGGGCAGGTAATGAAAATGTTTAATATCAGAATTGTTGGAGTGACTATGTGTCTATTAATTTGTTGAAAGTTCAACTCCATGTTTAAATTTGGTGAATTTGATTGTATATAAACTATTTCAATAATGATCAAATAAATAGGAAATAGGAAATATATATTTTAACATAACTATATTCTCTGATATATTTTATACTCCTTCCCCTCCCTTTTCTGAATACACAGAAGACTAAACCTCCTCCTTTCTTATCAATGCCTAATCACAAGAGTGCTTGCAAAGTTCTGGAACAGGTTTCTGCACTTCACATTCTGTAACAATCTATAGTTTATGGTATTTTTCACAACAGTTCTCCAAAGAAAGCTAAACACTAATTTGGAAAGTATGTAAAGATTCACATAATTTAATAACATTATAGTTGTTTTCATATCAATAGACAAATAAGTGCATTATTTGCTGCCACAATTTGACAGTGAAGTTACCCATCATTTCAGACAGGAAAAAACATGATATGAAGAGTGTTAGTTAATTACTGTTAACCAGACAGTCAGTGTTATGGTTTTCCAGTGTTCTGGAATGTTTCCCAAAGGCTCATAGGTTAAAGGCTGTTCCCCAATGCAGAAATGTTCAGAGAGGAGGTTTGGGAGAAGCGATAGGATCATGAGGGCTCTGAAATGATCAATGAAGCAGTATACAGAGGGATTCATAGCTGAATGGATTACTGGGAGGTGGTAGAAACTGTAGGAGGTGGAACAAAGTTGGAGATCATAGATCCATGGGAGCACTCCCTTAGGGACTATATCCTGTCCTCAGTCTCTTCCTCTCTCTGCTTCCAACTACCATGAAGTGAGCAGCTTTCCTCAATCAGCCCCTTCAGCCATGATGTTCTTCCCCAGATCAGGCCCAAAGCAATGGAGCTAACCAGCTATGAACTGGAACTATTGAGTCAAAATAAGTCTTTCCTCCTCTAAGCTGTTCTCAGGTATTTTGTCCCATCAGTGTAAAGCTCTTTAATACAGTCCACTTATCAAGAGCAAGACATTAATTTGCTCATACATTTACTTTAAAAAGTCATGCTGTTCAATAGTGTATTTATATTCAGTAGAGTTGTGAAGTTGATATTATAGATAGAAGAGGTCATATTTGGATGGTATAGGAAAAGGAGTTGAAATTGCATATGAACAAGTTTGAAAGAATCACTTAAGTGGAAGTTGATAGCACACATGAATTCTTTCATAAAGGACATCAAAATTCAAATAGGAATCTTAAAATTATATCCTAGCTTCTTAACCAGAGACATCCATTGTTGAATACAAAATATACTTTGTTGCCAAAAAAGGTTTTCATTTTATTCTGAAATTACAAACTTTGTGGACTCATTTGAACATGCTGAAAGTGTCTAAGCACACCTTTACCTTTACAATTTATTAACGATATTAAAAATCACAATGAGAAATCTCAGATGCAAATTGCAATTGAGGCCAACATCTATGTTCATAGTCTACTTCTGTAAAAAGTAAGACGCTCACAATCTGGCACTTCGCTGTATTCTTTTGGGGAATGATAAGGGATCTGATAGTTCTGCAGGTCCTTGTAACAGGACTGGCATCCATGATGCACAGCAAGCCACAGCAATTCAAGGGTCCACAGCACTTTTAGGGGACATGAAAATATTTTAATTTATTTTAAAATAAAACTGAATAACTCTAGCTGGATTGCTGTTGTCTTTATACCAACCCACTTAAAATATGCATTTCTTCTGATTCTAAACTGATTGACATTTGAACAAAGCTCACAGATCAGTGAAAATATGTACAAATAATGAATGGGCACTTTGTGACAAAATGGAATTCTCTTAAGGTCAGGCAAGCTGGGAGATGCTTCCATTCTACATGCACACCCTCTGCTCCATGCCCAGCAGACATGGAAGAGAGGCAGAAGCAAGAACCAGCTACCTATAACTGAGTTGCTTGACTTCCTCATTTGATATGCCACAGTTGAGAATTCCTGCCTTTGTCCTTGAAATACACTACTTATTTTAAAACATGAATTGAAAATAGATGGGCGTTAAAGGACCACTCTTCCCTGTAGTAGAAAAAAATCTTACTCAGACTGTTAATTATGATTATTTATCCCAACATGGTTTGTTTTGCTTTGTTCTCTCTGTCAGAGAAATGCATCATACAGTGATCTTTATGTTCAAACACTCTTACAAGACTTCCTACTGTGCAGCTCTTAGCTTCCCATCCCACGTTGAATCCCAGCCTGTGTGAAGCTAAGATATTATTTCCTCACTATTATGCATAATAAGAATTACAATTTGTTTGTCTGTGATTAATTACCGCTTTTCCCAAGAGATGCATTGCTGAGTGTTTTCATATGCTAATATATGCCAAGCTGCCAATGCTAACTCAACTCTGTAATCCTGAAACTCACCTTAAGTGAAAGAATATCACTGTTTATTGCCGAGGTTGTCATTCCCCCAGAAATGAAATAAATATCTAAGAAGCATTTCAATGATAGAGCGACTTTTCAGCTGACAGATCATTCCTTGTTATCAAAAAGCAAATATATGTCAATGTGTGCATTACTTAAGACTCATGAGATAATTGCTTCAATTTGCCTGACAATCTGATAATGTCATTTGCACAATTGTGAATGGTGTCAACACTGAATGAATGTTCTTGAATGATGCTAAAGGTGTGAAGCACACTTCGGATAAAAGGGCTTCTATTGAAGTGTCTTCTGCCAGATGAAGTCCTAGATAGTTCCTTGCCTCTTCAAAGTCTGCATCCTTGATGCAAATTTCATCCTGGATATATCATCAAAAAGGAAAACAGATCAAGGCTCCAGGTGGTCTAAGGAATAAGTAAGTCTTAATCACTGTTTTAAATTCTAAATCATGTCAATTGATATTTTGCAAAAAGTTCATAGAGTGGATCAGCATACGCTTATATCATGCTGCGAGGAGTTTGCAGAAGAAACATTTATTTGGGACCTGAATTCTTTTCATTTCAAATCCCCCCCTTAAGTTTCATGACATTAGATGTTTTGTGGTTTTATTCATTTTTCAAATTATAGTTTCCTCGTTTGTTGAAGTGGGTTAAACCCTACCTGTTGATAAGAATTTGATGTGGATTAATATGCTAATAAATGAAAAAATTATTACTGTGGCTGGCTCAGTAATAATAATAATCATTTAAGATAGTTTGATTATTATTGTTAACACAACTACATGCGTACTAAATCAAGTTCTTAATTTTTTTAAGCCTCAATTTCTTTATCTAGCAAATGGAACCAGGCATAAATGGAATGGAATGCTAATATCCTTGAAATGTTTCTGTGATGGCTACATGAGAAACATAAATATTTCAAACCAACGTGTAGTGCAAAAAAATTCTTTTGGGGGAAATGTTTTTGTTGATTTTTTGCAATCAATAAATAAAATGGAAAAAATATTATAAATATTTTTCATACGAAGACATTGACAGGCTTCAAAATTAACTGCAATATATTTCTATTTTATTATTCACCTGAGCTGGTGCTAGCAGCAGATTCTGCCGGCAGTAATTGTTCAGATCAGTGGTCTATGGCCAAGGACAGAAGAAATGAGACTTTTAAGACTTTTAATTAATATAGAGTAGAAACCAGAGAGACATAATAGTTGGGGCATCTGCTAAACTATAAATCTCTGAACAGAAATGACCCTTTGTTTGATTGCAATTCAATATTTGGAAATTATAAGATGCAACACGAAATTCATTTCAAATAAAGAGTTCTTATTTAACTTAGAATGTAAACCTACAGTGCAGTAATGCATGTTCAATTGAATTTTATTACCATGGAATAAAAAAGAAGGCTTAACATATTTTATTAAATACATTCATTCGTTGCCCAAATATTTTCTAAAATGATAGCAGAAGAGATTTAAAAAAAAAAAAAAAAAAAAAGAAACCTAATGTGAGTATTTATAAGAATGAGGAAAGTTATTTGCACATAAGAACAGTTAATGCATTTTTGGAAAAATTTTAACAGGCCTATCATTGTAGGTTTTCTTAACAGAAACAGCAGAAGTACAAAAGTGGAATGTCATTGAGAAAAAATAAATGGATTCACCCAGAATTATTTTAGAAGAATCAAGGATGTGTGATGGCTAAAGGATGCATACAAGACAGTTTCTCACTTCTACTCTCCTATTCAGGCCACTTTTCTTCAGGAGAAAAGAAACCAGGAATGGTATTGATTCAGGGACACAAGACACAGCCGATTAGAGAGAGGTGCTCTCATAAATGGAGGTAGTTCGTGCCCATATTTAGATTCACCAAAATGTGAACGTCGCCTTACCCAGGACATTTTCCTGCTGTTTAGATCCCAGACTCTTAGCAGCCAGGTTTATAGATCATTTCTGCTTTTTTTTAAAAAAACAAAAACAAAAAAACTTTTTTTTTTTAAGAAACTTAGTAGTGGGGACATAGCTCAGTTGGTAGAGCGCTTGCTTCACACACACAAGACCCTGGGTTCAATCCCCAGCACTACAAAAAAAATAAATTAATTAAAAATTTAAAAAAAAATAAACTTAGTAATTCCAGGGAAACTATTTTCATTTCTTCCCTTATCTACCTCTCCAGTGAGTTCTACCTGTTGACAAGTACCAACATTGAACCAGAGTTCTCCAAAGATAATGTAGTGATTCAAAAATATAAATAATATTTCAAGTTTCTCTGGTCACTTAAGGAAGGCATAAACTATAAGGCAAGAGCCCCAAACAAATGAATGGGAAAGGAAAGGAGTTGAAGGAAATGAACAGACTCCTGGTCCTGAGAAGACAACCAAAGCCTCACGTCAAGAGCACAATACAATATTTTTAAAGAAAGAACAGATATTTGAACCAAGGAAAAAGAAGATGCTACATAAAAGAAGTAAACTATAAGAAAGCTTTCTGGGGCCATTTTCCATCCGGAAGGTGGACCTGAATGACACCCGACTCTGCGAAGGAATAAAGGCTTCTCTGAATCCGTCGAGGTCTGCCTCCCGTTTTCCTTTTTGCGCTTACATTTTTGGTTCCCTGACCAAGAAACAGGTGTAAGGTAATATTGACCCTTCCCCCTTACCTGTCCTCGTCCCCTGCAGTTAAGTTAAACGGCTGATGAGACCTGGGGAGTAACCGTTGAGCATCCGGCACCCCAATGGTTCTCTTAAGTCGGGGGGCCCCCCCAGCCACTGCTTACACTATGGCTGAATCCCCAAACTGGGTGCACCATTCCCACACCCCACCACCTTCCCCTATCCCTCCTTCCTGACACCCTGCAGACCTCCGGGGAGACTGCTTTTTGCCATTTTGCTCCTGTATCCAACACCTGCCTTTAAATTCTCCAAAAAGGCCCCACCTGATTCCACATTACTTGCCTCCCTGCCATTCCTGAGGAAGCTGCTAAGCCACACACCCAAAATTCTTAATGTCCCTTTCTTGAGTCGCCTTTCATCTTTTCCTAAAGGCACTCAGAGATTAATTAAATTTACTATAGTCATTCTCCCTTCATCTTTCTCCTTCTCAAGCTTTAGACCTCATTTGGGATCTTTGGCTTCAAGGAAGATTTATTGAATCCCCACCAAGATTTGTTTCTTCTGTGTTTTCTGTATATCCTCTTTCAATTCCATAAACAGCTTCTGTGGACCTGAACTGGTGGAGAATGAAGGAGTTTGGGGCAGTTTAGCTGAAGGAATTTCTTCTCTGAAACCTTTTAAATACTTTTCTACACATGTAACTGGATTTCTAGTTATAAATGTACTATTAATTTTATTTCTGTTCTTATTTTGCATTATTTGCTAAGCAGGATGGAAACGATTAAAGCACCAGGAAACTATGATCCCAAGGCTAGTCATGAAAGACCCCAGCTCTAAGTTTTAAGACCATGACATAGGTCAGAACCCCCCCCCCCCA
>JAJEJO010001673.1:187265-208902 GCA_020662805.1 Glaucomys volans
CCCATGACATAGGTCAGAACCCCCCCCCCCAGGAAAGGAACAGATTCCGGGAACTAAAACCATGACATAGGTCACTCTACCCAAACCCCCCCTTAGGGAGGTCTCGGGAACTGGTCTTGGGAACTGGTCTCGGGAACTGGTTTCAGGAACTGGTTTCGGGAGCCGCCCGGAGGTTGTTAAACTTAAACTGATAAACAGGTTAAGAAACCACAGGACAATTGGAGAGCATAGGTCACCGTGACAGAGCAAAAATCATGGTTGTTCCGGGAATTTAAGTTTAACCAATGTGCTAGATTCAAAATATCCAATGAGAAACCTGTTGCTTACCGCGCGCGCGAAACCTGCCCCTTTACCCTATAAAACCCCTGTACCCCAAAGCCCGGTGTGCCAGTTCACCGAAGCTCGGGCTGAGGTTTTGCTGGGCACCCGCAGGCGCCTGTGTACCAATAAACACCTCCTGCTTTTGCAGCCAGCAGTGTCTTCGCGTGATCTTCCTTGGACAGGGGGACTGAGGGTCTTTCAGTCATGCTTGCTATGCTTCGAAGGACCCACACTCCCAGAATCATGGAACAATTTTCTTAAACAATTCAAAAAATTGACAAAACAAAAAGTTGGTTCTTTGAAAAAATAAACAAAATTGATAAACCCTTAGCCACGCTAATGAAGAGAAGGAGAGAGAAAATCCAAATTACTAAAATTCATGATGGAAATGGAAATATTACAACAGACACAATTGAAATACAAAACATAATTAGAAGCTATTTTGAAAATCTATACTCCAACAAAATAGAAAAACTGGAAGACATCAACAGGTTCCTAGAGGCATATGAGCTACCCAAACTGAATCTGGAGGACATACACAACTTAAATAGATCAATTTCAAGCAATGAAATAGAAGAAGTCATCAAAAACCTACAAACAAAGAAAAGTCCAGGACCAGATGGATTCACAGCCGAGTTCTACAAGACCTTCAAAGAAGAGCTCATTCCAATACTCCTCAAAGTATTTCATGAAATAGAGGAGGAGGGAACCCTTCCAAACTCATTCTATGAAGCTAATATCACCCTGACACCAAAACCAGAGAAGGACACATCAAGAAAAGAAAATTTCAGACCAATATCCCTAATGAACATAGATGCAAAAATTCTTAACAAAATTTTAGCTAATCATATACAAAAGCATATTAAAAAAATAGTGCACCATGATCAAGTGGGTTTCATCCCAGGGATGCAAGGTTGGTTCAACATCCGGAAATCAATAAATGTAATTCACCATATCAACAGACTTAAAGTCAAGAACCACATGATTATTTCAATAGATGCAGAGAAAGCATTTGATAAAATACAGCACCCCTTCATGCTCAAAACACTAGAAAAAATAGGGATAGTGGGCACATTCCTTAACATTGTAAAGGCTATCTATGCTAAGCCCACAGCTAACATCATTCCAAATGGAGAAAAATTGAAAGCATTCCCCCTGAGAACTGGAACAAGGCAGGGATGCCCTCTATCTCCACTTCTGTTCAACATTGTCCTTGAAACTCTAGCCAGAGCAATTAGACAGACCAAAGAAATTAGAGGAATACAAATAGGAAAAGAAGAGCTCAAACAATCCTTATTTGCTGACAACATGATTCTCTATTTAGAAGACCCTAAAAATTCCACCAGAAAACTTCTGGAACTCATAAATGAATTCAGTAGAGTAGCAGGATATAAAATTAATGCTCATAAATCTAATGCATTTTTATTCGTAAGTGATGCATCTTTTGAGAGAGAAAGTAGGAAAACTATACCTTTCACAATAGCCTCTAGAAAAATAATATACGTGGGAATCAATCTAACAAAAGAGGTGAAAGACCTCTACAATGAGAACTACAGAACACTACGAAAGAAATTAAAGAAAATCTGAGAAGATGGAAAGATCTCTTATGTTCTTGGATAGGCAGAATTAATATAGTCAAAATGGCCATACTACCTAAAGCACTATACAAATTCAATGCAATTCCAATTAAAATCCCAATGACGGACCTCATAGAATTAGAGCAAGCAATCATGAAATTCATTTGGAGGAATAAGAGACCTAGAATAGCTAAAACAATTCTTAGCAAGAAGAGCGAAGCAGGGGGTATCATAATACCAGACCTTCAAATATACTACAGAGCAATAGTAACAAAAACAGCATGGTATTGGCACCAAAATAGACAGGTAGATCAATGGTACAGAATAGAGGACACAGAGACAAAACCACATAAATACAGGTATTTGACAAAGGAGCCAAAAACATACAATGGAGGAAAGACAGCCTCTTCAACAAATGGTGCTGGGAAAACTGGAAATTCATATGCAGCAAAATGAAACTAAACCCATATCTCTCACCCTGTACAAAACTCAACTCAAAATGGATCAAGGATCTAAGAATTAGACCAGATACCCTGCACCTAATAGAAGAGAAAATAGGTCCAAATCTTCATCATGTTGGCCTAGGACCAGATTTCCTTAACATGACTCCCAAGGTGCAAGAAATAAAAGCAGGAATTAATGATTGGGATAGAGTCAAACTAAAAAGCTTTTTCTCAGCAAAGGAAACAATCAGCAATGTGAAGAGAGAGCCTTCAGAGTGGGAGAAAATCTTTGCTATACACACTTCAGATGGAGCACTAATCTCCAGAATCTACAAAGTACTAAAAATTCTTTACACCAAGAACACTAATAACCCAATCAATAAATGGGCCAAGGAAATGAACAGACACTTTTCAGAGGAAGATCTACAAGCAATCAACAGATTCATGAAAAAAATGTTCAACATTCCTAGTTATAAGAGAAATGCAAATCAAAACCACCTTAACATTTCATCTTACCCCAATTAGAATATCTTTTATTAAGAATACAGGCAACAACAGGTGTTGATGAGGATGTGGGGTAAAGGGTACAGTTATAGATTGCTGGTGGGATTGCAAGTTGGTGCAGCCACTCTGGAAAGCAGTGTGGAGATTCCTTAGAAAACTTGGAATGGATCCACCATTTGACCCTGCTATCCCACTCCTTGGCCTATACCCAAAGGACTTAAAATCAGATTACTATAGTGATACAGCCACATCAATATTCATAGCTGCCCAATTCACAATAGCTAGATTGTGGAACCAACCTAGATGCCCTTTAATAGATGAATGGATAAAGAAACTGTGGTATATATACACAATGGAATATTACTCAGCCATAAAGAAGAATAAAATTATGGCATTTGCAGGTAAATGGATGATGTTGGAGATTGTTATGTTAAATGAGATTAGCCAACCCCAAAAATCCAAAGGCCAAATGGTCTCTCTGATAAGTGAATGATGATGCACAATGTGGGGTGGAAGGGTGGCAAGAATGGAGGAAGGATAGATAGCATAGAGGGACGGGAGGGGTGAGGTTGGGGTGGGGGGGTAATAATAACAGAATGTGTGACAGACATCATTGCCCTTTGTCCATGTATGAATTCACAGACGGTGTGACTCTACTTTGTGTACAACCAGAGAAACAATAGCTGTACTCCATTTGTATTCAATGAATCAAAATTAAATAAATAAAAAAAGAAAAAAGAAAAAAAAGAAAGCATTCTGATAAATTGAAAATAAGATAAACTGAATTCATGAAAAACAAGAAAAAACTATGCCTGTGTTGGAGGAAAATGTGAAGGAAACCACACAGAAAGTAGCACAAAAGTAACCAGGGAAACTCATCAAGAATCATATATAAATATCATTTCCAAAGTGACATTTTACAACACAAGATACTAGAAACAATCCGAAAGATCAAAAGCAGTTTAGAGTCACACACATGTGTGCACACATGCAAAAGCATTTTATGAGGATAACAGCCAGATATATAAATATTGTCCAGGGGCAAAATAACACTCATGTAGGATTGAATAGTACAAAAAATACATCTAAATGTAACATGTGGTTCCATTGGGTATTTAGATAAGAAGGTATCAAATGATATTTATTTTTTAACATTCTTTTATTTTCTAAATGTTTATAATTGATTGAAAAAAATCTATTTATTTGGAGAAATCTATTACATAAAATAGCAATTAAATGTGGTCATACCAAAGTTGATAGCAACTCAATTCAAAATAGCTAAGCTAGGTGCCCTTCAACAGATGAATGGATAAAGAAAATGTGGTATATATACACAATGGAATATTACTCATTCATAAAGAAGATTGAAATTATGGCATTTGCCAGTAAATAGATGGAACAGGAGACTATCATGCTGAGTAAAATAAGCCAATCCCCCAAAATCAAAGGTTGAATGTTCTCTCTGATATTCGGATGCTGACTCACAATAGGTTGCAGGTGGTTGGGGGGTCATTGGATTGGACAGGGCAGTATGAGGGAAGTGAGGGGGGATAGAAATGGGAAAAACATAGAATGAATAGCTTTCCTATGTTCATATATTCATATATGAGCACCGTGTTCATATAGGAATATATACACAACCAGTGTATCTCCATGTAATGTGCAATCAAAAAAATGGAAAGTTACATACCATGTATGTATGATACATCCACATACATTCCATGGTCATGAATAACTAAAAAGAACAAATAAAAAATTTTTAAAATAGCAAATAAAAGACATTATTTTTCAGCTCCAGGTTATTCATACCATATGTTGATCCTGTTAAATAAAGTCCTTACCCTTTGTCTGAGATGAGTTGAACTATACCATAAATTGATTTCAACCACAACATTTATTGAGTATTATTATATGTCAGATGTTAGGCTAGGCTTTGAAAGTACAGTGGTCACCAGAGAAGTCCACCTTTGCTATCATAAAATTTATATTCCAGGCTCAGCACAGTGGTGCACACCTGCAATCCTAGTGATTCAGGTAGATGAGACAGTACAATTGCAAATCCAAGGTCAGCCTCATCAATTTGGCAAGGCCCTAAAAACTTATATTACAGAAAGAAAGCAAAGGAACACAAAAAACATGCATATAAGAAGGAATTTTGCCCTGAAGTTACCCTTAAGGAAAACACAGGTTGATAATAAAGAACATCAATTGGATAATCAAGGAAGTTCTCAAAAGAAAAGTTAACTTTTGACCTATGAAATTAGGTTACAAAGTATATTTTTTAAAAAGTCTGTAAAAGAAAAGAGAAAAACAATAGTAAGCATTAACCTTCCAAGTCTCCGTATAATCCAGACACAAGAAGAAGGTAGAAGCATAATTAGCCAAGAGAAGAGAAGCTCATGATAATTTCTGGAGAGGCTGCAGAAAGGATTTTGCATTGTGATCCTGATCGATATGGCTCCTTTGATTTTTAAGCTGGGATTGATATGATCCATTTCATAAGACTGTTGTGTTTGCTGGTGATGAATGAATGAGAAGCTGTGAGGAGGGAAGCAGAAAACCTTGGGAAGGAACTACATTACCCCATGTAAGCAAGATGATGTCATCCCCTGCCCAGGTAGTATGCTGCATTCCTCGGAGGACTGCTTTCTCCATGAAGCAGTGAAATGTGTGGCCCCAGATTCTGCTTTGCCAAGAGCAAAGAACACAGACCACCCACAGGGGGTTCCAGGCATCACCCACTTCTTGATCACCAGTAATTTTGGTAATGATGTTAATTGTTACAGCTGTGTGGGCTCAGAGACAAGATGATGAGCAGAGAGAACATTCTTTTCATTTTCTCACCCAAGCCAATCTTTTAATGACATTAATTATTGCTGCAGTTATTGTAATTTTAGAACATAGAAAAGCAACCCAAACCGTGCACCAGAATAATTTTGGATTCCCTATTAAAATACAGATTTGAAGGTATCATGCTCAGACTTTTGTGGATCAGATTTTCAAGAGCTATACCTCCAACACTGCATTTTAACATCCTTACCACGCACACTGCGCAGTGGGCTGGTATATATGGGAACCACTCTTCCAGGCCATGGAGCAAGCTGTCCTGACACAAACCATTCATGTGCTTTCATTTTGTTTCTTTAAAGCTCCAACACAGTTATAATCAAGCAATGTCTTATTAAAAAGTAAACCTCTTTTAGAGTGCAAACGTTCCTGCCTCATACTTCTTGATTCATGTTCACTGAAAATTTATTTAGATAATGATCTGCAGTGCAAAGTTTCCTTAGATAAATAATAATTCACACTCTTAAGAACAAATGTAATGTCCTTTGAAATTTGCCTCTCTGCTTTCTTAAGGAAAAATTGGAAACTTACTTCAAGTAAATGTTTTATTAGAAAAGAACATCCTGTAAAGAGGAAGAAATGCAGCACTCTGGAAGTCAACATAACCTAGGTTATGACATTCTAGACATGAAAGCATTTATTCTGTGTTTCATATATTGTGTACTTTTTGTCTAAGTAGGGATTTGAATAGATATTCAACTCTTCAAGTAGTTAAAGCATCACTTTAATGCAAGTGATTAGACTCTACAAAGGGTGATTATTCTTGGTCCCAGTAATCAAGGGAAAGATGATGCAGGATGAACAAATATTGTTCCTAATTTAATGTTCCTGATTCTGATGTTGTTCCATGTCAGACTCTGTGTTGGTCACTTCAACATGTAAAATGGAAGAGGAAGAGCACAAATACTCATTCACTGTAGTCTATGTACTTTTTATATAAAGTATGAAAAAAGCATATAAAAAGCATATAAAAAGTATGCATGTGTATATATATATACACACACATATATATACTTTATATAGATTTATATGTAACATAAACCTTTATATGTGATATACTACTACCTCTACAAAAATGCAATAGGATAGTTAATATTCTTCTACAGTCTGTTTATTTGGGGGGGTTTACTGGGGATTGAATTCAAGGACACTCCAACTCTGAGCCACATCCCCAGCCCTATTTTGTATTTTATTTAGAGACAGAGTCTCACTGAGTTGCTTAGTGCCTTGCTTTTGCTGAGGCTGGCTTTGAACTCATGTTATTCTATAGTCTTTCACACAAGGAAATTGTTAGTGCAGTTAAATTATTTGGCCAAGGACATGCAGAACATAGGAAAAATCCATTTTGTTCTAATTGTATGGCTTATGCTTTTCTGTGATGTCAGATTATCTTGCAATATGAATTCTTTTTAATTATCTGTTCTGGAGAATGAACTAAAAAATCTTTTGTGTTAAATTCTTAAGAAGCTTCTCAGGGGCACAGAAAGGACAGAGTCATATGTTATTTGTGAGTACTGCCTTGGTGCATGCCACAGTTTTAGTTGCACACTAGCCAGATGAAAGAAAAGGACAAAAACCTCTGCAAAGGAGATCCTAACTCACATTAAAGAACAAAGAATCACCCGGCATGGTGGCGCACACCTGTAATCCCAGCACTTGGGAGGCTGAGACAGTAGGATCGAGAGTTCAAGGCCAGCCTCAGCAATTTAGTGAGGCCCTAAGCAACTCAGTGAGACCCTGTCTCTAAATAAAATACAAAATAGGGCTGGGGATGTGGCTCAGTGGTGGAGTGCCCCTGGGTTCAATCCCCAGTACCAAAAAAAAAAGAACAAAGAATCATGGAAGTCTGCATATTAGGGTTGAGCTATTCATGGGAGAGTAAATAATTTTTTTTTCCCCTCATGGCAACTCTGATCCATGAATAGAAACTTCCAGAACAAATATGTTTAGAAAATTACTGATGAGATTTAGAAGAAAATGACAGTTGGATCAACAAAAAAATTCGATCATGGATGGGATAGGTGAGAGTGGTGGCCTTTATTCTGGTAATTACCAGTCCCTCCTTACCAGCAATATCATGTGGACTAAGTGAATTTCTCCTTTCATTGCTTATATTATGATTATTCAAATGGTGTTAGTATCTAACTCTCAAGGTCTTAAGAAGCTTCAAATTTGTTAAGCAGCTGAGAAAATGGCTTGTCCCAGTGACCAGTTACTGCTCTGCAGTTCTGGATGCTCCAGCTCAGCTTGGATGGGCAGGAGGGGCTTCAGCATTGTCTGGTCTGCCATACACCTTCACGGATGCAAATGCCTCTTTTAGAAGAATTCCCATCTCCCCACATCTTCTAGGGGACACTGTCCTCAAACATGCCTTGGTTCCAACAGGTCCTGGTACAATTCCATCTCTTCCAGAGAATCTGTGTATTCATCCATTATGCTTTATATTAGAAGAGCACGTACTTCTCAGGATGATTGTGAAGATCCAATCAGATGAGGAGTTTCTACCTGGATTGTGTCAAATATCTACTAAAAATGACTATAAGAATGAAATGATGAATTAATTACATACTGATGTCTGTACTTACAATGACATTGGAATAGTTTCTATTGTTATCTCCAGGCACACATCAGCAAAGGACAAGCTGCAAAAGCATTTCTCTTCCACCCCACAAGAAATTTTCTTTCAAACAATAAAATAAGGATAGTTTAAGGTTGCAGAAAGTTATTTCTTAGTGGAACCAACCTTTCATATTATATATCAAATGCCAGTCCATTACCAGAAAACTTTGCATTCTTCTTCCAAAAATCAGAGTGCTTTAAATTCAAATGTCACCTATGCAGATTTCTCCTCCCTTTGCTTTTCTGAAAGAGCCTTGAGCCTATCCATTAAACTCTCTTTGCACTGGTTTTGTTTCACAGAATCGGTTATTTCCCAACTTTCAATGACCTATTTACTTGTGATTTTTTTTTTATTCTTGTTTATCTCTGCTACAATGTAGGCCCCACAACGACAATGAACCCACCTACCTTATCTTAATGTTCGAATCTCTAGCAATGATGATATTATTTGGCATGTGTATTGGAATTTTTTTTAACTTTTTCAATTTTGAAAAAGTTATGTGTGCCCACAGGAAGTTGCAGAAACCTTACAGAAATGTCCTGCATACCTGCACTTAAGTTTACCCCAATGGTAACACCTTGGATAACAATATGTTATCAAAAGAGGAAACTGGTGTCAAAGATCAAAATGTATAAATGCAGTCTACTGTCATGTACAACCAATTAGAACAAATAAAAAAGTAAAAAAGTAAAATAAAAACAGTGAACTAGACCAGATGTCTCTCTAAGATCCCATACATTTGTGCACCATCAGTCTTTTGTGTGGCTTTGTGTACCATTTTGACACTTGTATCACATTCAGAGATTTTTAAAAAACAGCACCGCAATCAAAATACAGGATTGTTTTCTCAAAGCACCCCATCCTCACATGAGCGCATTATAGTTAGAACATCTCTCCTCTTTCCTAACCCCTGGAAATCACTGTTCCAGCAGTTTCCAAATGTTCCCCATCTCTATAATTTTGTCATTTTGAATATGTGTGTGCGTGTGTGTGTGTGTTGGGGAAGACAGGCTTATCCTCCATCAGTAAAAATATAAATGTAGAGTGAAGATTGGAATTTTGTACTTTTTGAAATGCTGCTGATGATTCCAATGATTAGCCAACATCGTTAAGCTACAGCTTCCAGGTTGAGCCTTTTTTTTTTTTTTTTTTTTTTTTTGTAGTGTTGGGAATTGAACCCAGGGCCTTGTGCCTGCAAGCCAAGCACTCTACCAACTAAGCTGTATTCCCAGCCCCAGGTTGAGTTTCTTAATATCTGGACATACGAACCCAAAATGCTTCACAAACTCAAAACTTTACCATCTACCATGAATCCCAATGTCATTGTATAGTCTCTTCTCAACACAACCTTTTCTAAGACTTCAAAATCATTCTTAATAATGATATTAGTCTGGAATAACACACATCCTTCCATTCATTTAACAAGTTTCACACCTTTCAATCAAAATTCATATGTATTAAATATTCTATAAGAATATTCTCTCTTACTCTCTCCCTCTCTCCCTCCCTCACATACTACTTCAAAGATTCTTCTCCTCCTTGCACTATGTGAAAAGATCACATTTAACAACTTTTACTATATCAGGACCTTTGCCTCCCATTTGGAGAGATACTGGAAGGAAAATTGTATGAGCAGGAGATGATTGATTCCCGTGTCTTCTCTAAGACCTGTTGCTCATAAACTTGTGTTGCTCATAAGCTTGTAATGATTACACTGGAACCCTAATTAAGTAAATTCAAACAAGCACCCTCTTTAGAAAGGGATGAAAATTTCAACATGTTTGCAGAGAAAATATAATCAACTTCATCCAATCAAATATGAAAGAGGAAGACTTGAAGAGGACTTGCCTGGTAGGACAAACATTAATTTATTTGTATCTTTATTTCCCATTCTGCACATGAGAAATTTCACACAATCCAGACTGATACAAAATTGACAGGATGAAGTAGGCCTAGGGGAGTGGAAGTTGAAATTTCAGAAAATGATAAAATAGATTAAAGAAGAAAACAAGTAGGGACGTGAATTCATACTCCTGATATACACTGGGTGATTTCAGCTCTCGTGAATATTTATCATCACAATTCTATAAGAGAGTAATTGTACTTCCATTTTCAACATAAGAGAACTGAGACTTCAGGAGATTGAATAATTAATCCATGTTTACAACATTACTTGCTGGCATAAGTCAAGTTAATATTTAAATCAGGGTTCTTATTTTTCTTTTTCTATTCCATCATAGTATTAACCATTCAAACCATGAAGATAAAAACTGAATCTTTGGACATGAGTCAGACAATAAGCCTTAATTAGTAAATAAATAAATATTATTGTATATTAGTCAATCAAAATCTGATATCAATTAGGATATTGATGAGATGAAAACTTTGTACAGATAATAAGTTGGATGTATAGATGGTGTGTTCAAGGAGTTTCATGAAGTTTAGAGAAATCATACAGAGGTCAGTGAAAGGAGAACATGGGCATGAGCTGAGAGATAACAGAGGACAGATAGGGCTTGTAAGTGGATCTAGAGTCAATTCTTGTTATTTACAGTTGTCATGGCAACTATAAATATTAGTTAATATTTGAATTAGTTAATATTGAACTACTGCTCCTGGAGGGGGGATAGGGTTAGATTCCTGCTAACCAATGTCACAAAGTTTTTATGAAAACAAATCATCATTTGTGTTGTGTAGTTTCATTTGCCAACAAATATATGAATCAGTTAATCTCATCAGCAATAAAAACCCGTTCTTTCACATAAACCTTTTTCTACAAAACCAAGATTCTTTTCTTAAAAAAAAAATTCTTCCACAGCCTCCTGATCTGCAGAGCTGGTTGAATCTACAAGTTTAACAGTTTTCATGCCATATCACGCATAGAACATGCCAGTGAGCTAGCTCTATTAGAGAAGGAAGTCCTTTCTTTCCTGTCCTTTGGTAACATGACTGTAAATCTTTTGGTTTCACAGTTCTGCTGTCCACTACACATCCTTACCACTTGTCATTAAATAAATTCACAAATTCAATCATATTTTGATTTTTATGTAGCTTCATTATACTTTCTAGATATTTGGCATTTTCTGAAATGGCTTCACATAGCATATTGGTGAATTTTTTTTTCCCTGTATGTCCATATTTTTGATCCATGAACATTGTTCTCATGGCCAACAGCACTGTGACTTGTACCTAAATGAAGCTTACCTAACACATGCATTTTCTCTATAAGACTGCTTGTGCCCTTAGGAGCACCTAGCACTATGCTTGGGGGCCATTTGCGAACTTTGAATTCACCAACAAAAGGCACAAAAGTGCTGCAATGTGGCACTAAATGAGGCATGGAATAAAAGATACTTGTTTACAGTATGATATCTGAAACAAGAAAAGAGCATGTTACTTTATTCAGTCTCAGTGAGAACATGGGAATCAGGAGATTCAAATTTTTCAATGCTTTGTGCACCTCTGTCAACAACAGGAATATACATTGAATATTGATGTGGGGATTCAAATACATTTTAGAAAGTATACAAATTCATAAATATGGAATTCATAAACAAAGAGGATCATCTGGACTTGGGCTCATTGAATGAAATGAGGAGCTTTCCAGCAGAGAACTGACTTGAATTGACCTGTACTTTAGCAGAGTTTGAGCGGTGATCAGAGAAACCTTTAAAAATGTTAGCATTAGTTTATTCTTCTGCTTATTTCATGATACCTGGTCTTTTCATTCTTGCTGACAGTGTGATTCTTCTGGGCCATTTTGACTTCTTTTGTATAGTGTACACCATACACATCCCTCTAGTGATCACAGCTACCAATTCAAACAACCTCTTGCAAATTAGGTTATTGACTCAAAAGTTAGCGCGTTGTGGTTTCAATCTTAGCTTTGTCAACTGCAGACTCTTTTGTCTTAAATTCACTCATATTAGTTAAATTCAGACTCTGTTTATGTAAAAGGAATAGTTTGCACTAAAGTACAACTATTAATAAATTCCCAAAACACTTATGGTTTTAAGTTTAGTCATTTCTTGCTAATGAGATTCATGCATGATGTTTACTTGAAGGCTGATAGGATCTTCTTAGAAAGTACCTTCTGCCGTAAAAGTTTGAGGAACATATTCAATGATCAGTCTTGCCAATGTGAATTTTATGGGAAATATCAATCACATACCAAAGTTCAAACCAACCACAGTAGTAATCCAATCTATCAAAGAGATTACCAACCGCTTTACTGGAGTGTGAACTGCCAAGAGCCACGTGGACTTGCCCAATCTCTATTACCTGGGACATTAACCTGCCTCTTCTGTGCTTCCTTATGAAAAGACTTTTAGTGGAATAATTTATTGTTTATCATTTTCTTCAGACATATGCCTCTTTATTCTTTTTTTCCTTCTAAAACATAAGTCCCCATTATGTCCATCTTATTTACATTTTTTTCATGTTAAACTAAGCACAACCTGATGAATGGCTATAGAGAGATCCCTGGGCCTAAACCAGAGAGTACAAATGTGCCTATTGTTATTACCTGCATCTCAGTCAGCCAGAGGTCTGGCATCAGTCATATTCACTACCATCATGCATTAATATTAAAATAAAGTCGAAGTCAGTGGCTACATATGTGGGCTTTCTATGTTGAATTAAAAGCTGCTTTGCAAGCTGTTAAGTCCAAAGATTATTTGTTATTCCCATTAGTTTCATTGTTTTTTGGTGAGGGAGAGAATGAATCAGTGTGATGCTGCTCTGGGCCACTATTGGAGCTGCTTGCAAATTTGGAAGCTGTTGGCTTCCTTTGAGTGTCATATCCCTGGAAAAAGACCCTTCTTTCATGAAGGCTCTGTGAGAGTCACAGGTTCATCTGTGATATGAGCACACCTCACTCTTCTGCCCTATTGCTCTCCCAGCTTAGTGGCATGAGCTCAGACTGGCTGTGGCCATGTTACTCTGCATATATTGATTCAGTCACAAGTGTAACACCTGTTCTCCTCATGGGCTTCTGATATTAACATAATAACCTTTTTTTTTATTTTGAGGAAGTCTGCATATTCTATTATGCTGGTGTTTCCCCAGTTGAAATGAAGTAGGTAATTGCTCTTTTCAGCTTTTCAAAGCTAATCAGTTGTGCTGCGGTTTATCTAGGATGGAAAAATCCCCATGGCTCCATAGTAGGACAATATTTGGGGATTGTGATTACCTTGAGCTTTCTGACCCATTCCCTACAGTCTTAGGGGGTTTTGTTCTTTGAAAATAAGTTACAGAGAATTCACATTTGATTCACATTGACTGTAGGAACCTTGTTTCCAAGTGTTGGTTCACTTTGATTCACTACATGTTCTCAGCAAGTGATCGGGTAGAAATGAGACATTAGCTCATCATTTCTTTGGCTGGAAATGTGGCTGGGAGGATAGGAGAACAAGAGGGTTAGTGATGAAGAGGAGTCGCATAACTGTCCTCGGTATATTTTTTTGTTGTTGTTGTTAAAGAGAGAGAAGAGCTCGATAATGTCTCCTATTAGAAGTTCATAGGATAGAAGAAGAAAAAAAGGCATTAAAAATATGGGATGGTATCAAAGAAAACGAGGTCCACAGAATTATCCCGAGTTCTTATATTCACTCTCATTAAATAGACAAAGAAGAATATCAATGAGAAGTCCCTGCCCTCTCTAGGTACTGTCTTAATTCTGAGACCATCCTGCTTTGGGAATGGTCTCCTTGAACCTGAGTTGTGATAGCCCAAGATTCTTTAAGTTGCTGAATTCATTATTTATGTTCTCATTTCTAAATGTGGCATGTGATTGGAATTTACCAGTGATTATAATTGCAAAATTATATTTGTGGCCCTTATGGAAAATCATGTTGGTGTGTGTGCTTTCTGGGATATGAGTTATCTCTGGCATTTGTGAGGCCCTCCTCAGACATTACAGGTTGACGCTGTGCAGATGTGCTTATTGGGCTGACCCTGAGCCTTTAAATGGCAAATTAAACCAACACATCAACATAGGAACTTAATGCTTGGAGCTTAACATGGGGTAATTTGTTTTCCTTTTTATTCTGCTAATATCATTTCCAGATTAGTAGGCGGCATGTTTTTTCTCCACTCCCCTACACCAGGACTTGAATAACAGGAATACATTTACTTATCTCTCTCCAGAAATAAGTTTAATTTCCCTGAGCCTGGGCCTGCTGTATACATATTTGCAGAAGAAAGTTCTGCTAATTGACTATTCTAAAAGAAAACAAATCTAAAATTTGAAAATTTGAAAATTTGAAAACTCATAGTTCACTTCCCAAACTTCTTTCCCAAGATAAAGATGTCCTTATCTAGGTAGCCTGCCATTTGTATGAGCTAAAAGACCAAGAAGGAGTTTTATACAGCATGCTATTAGTGCATTTATAAAACACACACTCACAGATACATTTTATTCTCTGTCCCAAAACATCAGAAGATTTGAATACATCTTGTGTAGATGTGATTTTTGGTTCTTTAGGTTACAGGGTATATACTTGGTTGTGTTTAAGAGCTAATGGAGAAGAATTTTTTTTTTTTTTAGAAAAAGCTTTATTTCATCCCTTATATATTCTTTCCCTTAAAGAAGTATTGATGTTGAACAGTAAGTTTACTCACTGACAAATGAAAGCCTCCGTTTTCATCAATCCATCAAAATCCTCCTTCCAGACATGTGCCAAGCTACACAGAGATGTCTTCAAGAAGTCAACTTTTATTCATTCATCTTTGCATTCCAAATGCACTCATTCGCCAAGCAGATGATGATAAGTACTCATATTTGTATGCTATTAAGTTCTTAATTCATCCATCCATCCATCCATCCATCCATCCATTCATTCCCTCACTCATGCAGTTCTTTAAATACCTGTTCAAACTGAATGTTTTAAGTACTTCCTATGTGTCCTGGGTCAGATCAAGACTTATAAACAGATATGCATAGGCATATGTGCTATACTTATGTCTATCAAAAATAAGGAACCTCTACTGAAAGTACAGACCAGCACCAGACCAACAGACAGTTTATAACTATTTGCTTTACCAATCAATATATAACCAAATATCCATACATACACACAATCAGAGAAGCCATCAATCAATGAAGTCACCATGTTTTTATCCATATTTATTAATCTCCTCAGTGGGGTAGACAATGTGATAGGTGCCAGGGACAGCAAAATTGATAGGCATGTTGATGCTTCTAAAGACTTCCCAGCCCATTATATCCTTTTTCTGCTTACAGTGACACATTTCAAAAGCTATTTATTCAGAAGCCAGGCATGATAATTAATTATTCCTAGAATATATTCAATGAATACAGCAATTATTTGGGGGAGTATCTAAAGTGCATCAATAAACATGGAAAGTAACATGATAAAATTGGTTCCTGTTAGGGTCAAATTTCTAAGAAAAGATATGTAAATTAGCTGATAATATGCTGATTGTTGACCTAAACCAAATAAATAACAGATGAAACAGAGAGGAATTAGAAAGGACTTCCAGTATTTCATCGAAGAAAAAAATTTTTTTTTACTCTTTCCGACAAATTATCTGAAGGCCAAGAACAATATGAGTCATGATTTTAAAGAAGTCTTGAGCTATAGAATGTGTTTTTCCTCTCTCTAAAATTCATATTTTGAAATCTTATATCACAGTGTGATGGTATCTGAAAATGGGGATTTTGGAAGGTAATTAGGTCATGAGGTAGAACCTTCAAAAAGGGATTCGTACCCTAATAAAGAAGAGAAAGATGATCTTTCTCACTCATATGAGTATACAGTAAGAAGACATCCATCTGTAAACCACGAAGAGTGCCCCCATCAACAACCAATTTGATTGACATCTTGATCTTGAACCTCCCAGTTTCCCTAACTGTGAGAAAGGAATGCTTGTTCAAGTCATCCATTTGTAATAGAAATGGAAGCTGAGTGAGACATCTTTCATTCTCACCATGATGTCTAAGTCACTGACAATTATAGAAACCACAAATCTCATCAACTCTGCCCTTTTTTGACCTTTGATACTGTAATTGTGTGCCAAGTCAACCTTCAGCCATCTCTAATTGACATTTACCAAGTAGTTGAGAGAATTGGTAAAATTTCAGGCTGACAAAGGACTCCATGGGAGAATTTCTAATCAATGTTGTAACAAATTACCAGAGCCATAGTGGTTTAAGGCCAAATACATATATTATCTTACTTTTCTGGAGGCTGGATATAAAAATGGGTCTATAGGACTTCTTTCCTTTTGGAGGCTGTATGGGAGTCTTTTTTAGCTTCTGGAGACTGTCTACCCCCGTGGCTCATAACCCTTGTCTCCATTTTCAAAACCATCTGTACAAAATCCGCTCATCTCTTCCATTTTTTTCCATCCTTGACATCTTCTTTTTCTTCCTCTCCTGACATGCGATTTTAGTTTTTCTTTAAAAATGTTTAACACCTAAAAACTGTATATATTGAATGATATTCAATGCATATAAAGTGATGATTTGGTATACATTGTATAATGATTATTTCAATTGAATTAGCACCTCCATCACCTCCCATGCTGCACATTAATCTCCAGGACTAGTTCATCTTAAAACTCAAATGTGTACCCTCTGATCAACATATCCTCATTTTCCCCCTCACCCCAATCCTTGGCAACACTGTTCCATTCTCTGTGTCTATGATTTCAACTTTTTCACATATAAGCCACATTATAGAGTATTTATCTCTCTGTATCTGGCTTGCTTTCCTTAACATAATGCCTTCCAGATTGATTCATTTTGTTCCAAATTCCAGGATTTCTTTCTTTTTATGGTTGAATAATATTGCATGTGTGTATGTACACATATAGTATATATGAATGCATGCATTTTTTCTTTATTCATCCATAGACTCTTAGGCTGTTTCCATATATTGCCTATTATGAACTCTACTGCAATTGACATGGAAGTGCAATGTCATATTGAGAACCTTATTTCATTTTGGGGGGAGTACGTATCTGGAAGTAGGATTTTAGGATCCTATGCAAGTTCTTTTCTCTCTCAGTCAGTCACTTTCTCTCTCTGTGTCTCTCTTGATTCCCTATCCTGTTTCCACATGGTGGTACCAATTTATATGCTCACCAAGAGTGTACAAATTTTCCTTTTTCTGCATCCCCCTGTCAACACTTGTTACCTCTTCTCTTTTTGATTATATCCATCCCAAGCGTGAGGTGATCTGCCATTGTGGTTTTGATTTCATTTATCAAATGAAAATCAGATAAAACTGTTGAAGTTTTTCACATACTTCTTGGCCATTTTTTACACCTTCTTGGGAAAAAAAAATCTATTTAGGTCTTTTATTCCATTTTAATCAGGTTATTTGCTTTTTATTTATTTATTTTTGCTACTCATATTCAGTTGTATGAGCCCTTTATATTATAAATATTAACTCCTTATCACGTACATGGCTTGCAAATGTTTTCTTACATTCCACAGGTTATCTTTTCACTTTGTTGATCGACATTTATGAGGCAAAAGCTCTTTATTTTTATGCAGTCCCACCTGTTGGTTTTTGCTTCTAATGCCTGTGATTTTGTGTCATATCCAAGACTGATGTTATGAAACTTTTCTCCACTATTTTGTTCAGATCTTACACATAAATCTTTAATCCTTTCTGAGTTAATTTTTGTATTTGATATAATACAAGACTTCAGTTTCACCAAAAACATGTAGACATCCAATTTTCCTATATCTCCCTGTCTTTTACTCTTGTATGTACTCTTGTTTCTAGAAGAAACTTGTTAAAGAATGTTGTGGTGATTTGAATAATATGGCATGATATCTCTATCCCAAGGCTCATAATTTAATTGCATATAAAAAGTGCCTTTTTCCATATGAAGTAATGTTTTTGCAAGTTCTGGATATTAAGACATGCATATCTTTAAAGGGCCATTATTAAGCCTAACACACTAAAAAGAAATCACAGACTCATCTAATGATCACTACCAACTTTCTATTACTATATATATAGCAGAGTGGATTTCTAGCATAGTATGTAAGAGAAATAAATGCCCACATCCCAGGGTTCCTTTGCTGGGAATAAATAAATTCACATGACAAGATGAAAAAGACAAAGGGATGCAGGAAGATGCAAAGATGGGATTTCAATATTTTTTCAATATTTAATGTCACATTTCTCATTTAAAAATATATACGACAAATTCTAGGTCATATCATGATTCTGAGACTAGAAAACACCTCATGTGTGAAAAGAGAAGCATCATGATACAGGAGAGAGGAATTTGGAGATTTCTAGAGAAACTTGGGTTGGAATTCTGGCTTTGTCCTATCTAACTTGTGAGATAATCTCTGATCCTCTGTTTCTTTCTATGTACCTATGGATCCTGTTACTTATGTATGTATGTATGAGTGTGTTATGGGCAGGTGTATAAGCATGTATATGTGTGTGATAATAGTTGGTGTCTGTTTGGTATGTTAATCAGAAATACTAGAGGAAATTAGAGGGAAAATACCCACCATCATGATTATCTCTAGATAAATAACTTAACAAATGACATTTTTATTTATCTCCAGTTAATCATACCATTTACTTGGTGGGCAGTAGCCACTCTGAACCTAAAGATAAGATACACAAGGCCTAGCTTTCTTCAAGTATTGATTGGATTCTGTAATAACCTTATTTTTTGTGAAGTGTGTTTATTTTGAAACCACTGTGGAGACAGGAACAACAACTCAGAATAAGTAAAGATCCCAGCTCTGATCATCTCTGATTTCCTGGGGCAGTTCTTGTTGAGTTGGATGCAGTTATTCCATTCTGTACAACAGGCAGAGGTTCTGGTTTGGAAAATCCTCCCCTTCTGGTTCCTGAGTATTCTCCTAATTAATACCTTCCCAAGTACTAATCTTTTCCATGGTGGTTGTCAGAAACTATCCCAAGGGAAGACATGCTCTGAGAACTGATTGGGAATGGAGCGTTACTTGATCAGTTACGACACCATGATGTCACAATGATGATTTAGCCTCTAAGCTGTTCCCAACATTTTTTTTCCCTTAGAAATGGAAGCTAATATGAGAACTAAAGAAAAATAATAATTCTTCTATCTGTAGAAATTATTTGACCAATAATTTATTGGAATACCCATTAATGTATTCTTAAAAACATAAAAAGCATCTGACTTAGAATGAGGAAAGTTCGATTCTGCTCCTATATTCCTGCTAGGTTGCATGCATATCTGCATAGATTTTCTTTAAAAATCGTTGTCACATTCCTTAGTTCTTTCCCAGAGTTTGGAAATTGGGGAGGCAGAAAGCCAAAGGTATCTTTCTTGTTAAAAACTTCTCCACTTTCAGAAAAATGTGATGTAAGAAAAAAAAAGGTATCAATAACTTGACTCCTTTCTGAGAGCTCTGTTTTGGACCTACAGCTCTTTGCCTCCATGGCTTGCTGTGACATTATCTGTCTCTCTATAAGACACTGAATAAGAGAGCTGTCGGGATGACACGCACTGAAAAGGACTAGTTTATCCCTAGACCAGTGCTCCTCCTCAGTCTATTCAAAAATGTTTTACTTGTCCCCCGTGACTTTCTGTTACTGTTTCTTTGTTTGTTCAGATAAATTGTAAAGAGTCGGAAAAAAGAAAAGTGGGGGAGGTTGAATAAGACCACAATCAGACACTGGTATGAAATTCACCGGATGAAAAAGAAACTGATATTCTTACAACAACCTTTGTTAAGTCACAGGGCTTAAAATTGGACTTTGAACTTTGGGATTCATAAACTGGTTCTACCTTCTGAAGAAAATTGCTATTTCATGTTTTGCTCTATATTGTATCCAAAAGATTTGAACTGTGATAATTTAGAATATTTTCTTTCCATTTTAAATGTGCCAAGACCCAACTTTCAATACCCCAGGTATAGCCCCTTTTTGCTTCTTGGAGCATGAGGGATAGCAGAAAACAAACAACTAAACCACTCCTTCATCAAACAAATGTATCTGTTGTTCCAGAAAACAGGATTGGAATTATGTTTTAATTTTCCTTTTTTTTTCATGAGTGATTTACCCTCCCACTTCCAATTATGGTCAAGATGTTGGAAGGTAGGAATAGGATCTAAGTTCTTTTGGTCTTCCTCATTGAGATCATCTCATACTCTCATGTAAATGCTTGTAAATCTGAATTGAGCTTAGATATGAAATTAAGCACAGGGCAACGTCTTAAAGGAGGAAATACTAAATTGGATAAAATAAGTGGCAGATTATGTATCCTCTAATCTGAGCTAACTTTAAAGCAAACAGTAAAAATTCTGATATGGAGCCTTTTAAATGCTGTTGGGAAATCTAATAAATTCTGAATAGCATCGCTTTCTTTGACTATCCAACAAATTTCTTGTGCTATGGAATGATTAAAACACTTGTCTTGGATATTTTCCAGATTAACAGTAGCTGCAGTCTTCATATTCTTCACTTCAGAATTTCTTAAAATTATGAAAGAGGCCTACCTGGGAGATACCTAAACATGCAGAGTATCAGCCTCTAAATATAATCTTGAGGAGGGTTCTGTGTGACTCCTTAATGCAAACATGAGAAGCCTTGTTCTATCTTCTAACTCAATGTCTTATAAAATTAGAAATCATTTGGGGAAAACAATGGATTGGAAACAGATTTTTTAATTGTCTTCTGATGTGTCTATATGAGTCATTAATCTTTTTTTTTGGTATATATATTTTTTTATTTACTTATTGATTCATTGAACACAAATGGAGTACAGCTATTGTTTCACTGGTTGTACACAAAGTAGAGTCCCACCATCTGTGCGTTCATACATGTACGCAGGGCAATGTTATCTGTCACACATTCTGTTATTATTTTTACCCCCCACCCCGCCCCCACCCCTCCCTTCCCTCTATGCTATCTATCCTTCCTCCATTCTTGCCACCCTTCCCCCCCCATTATGCATCATCATTCATTTATCAGTGAGACCATCCGGCCTTTGGATTTTTGGGATTGGCTGATCTCACTTAGCATAACAGTCTCCAACATCATCCATTTACCTACAAATGCCATAATTTTATTCTTCATTATGGCTGAGTAATATTCCATTGTGTATATATACCACAGTTTCTTTATCCATTCATCTATTGAAGGGCATCTAGGTTGGTTCCATAATCTAGCTATTGTGAATTGAGCAGCTATGAACATTGATGTGGCTGCATCACTGTAGTAATCTGATTTTAAGTCCTTTGGGTATAGGCCAAGGAGTGGGATAGCAGGGTCAAATGGTGGATCCATTCCAAGTTTTCTAAGGAATCTCCACACTGCTTTCCAGAGTGGCTGCACCAT